>JANHZU010003464.1:7178-42995 GCA_032468055.1 Acrochordus granulatus
TTTATGCCAAGAGCTCCTCCTTTTTGTTAGAGGTTTTAAAACATGCTACAGGATGAAACCTGCTAGGCTCTGCCTTTCACGATGCTTGAAGGAAAGTGGCTGAGCCTGGAATCTTGAATTGCTTTGCATATAGGGTGAAAAGATGGATTTGGCCCCAAATGAGAAGTCCTGAGAGGACTCAGTTAAGGGTTTTTCTCAGATCATGTTGGGAAGTAAGATGGTATCTCATTATGAGCTGTAGAGCGTCTTCCTACTGTTAGCAGGCCACAGATTTCTAAGAAAAGCATCATGAACAGTCTATCTGAAGGACTGCTGTGCTAGAAGATACCTCACCCAGCGCTGAGGCCACCATTCCTGTATGGTGAACCCTCTGTAGCAATAGACAACACAAAGTATCAGCAGGCAAAGTCCTGAAAGTGTGAAGTCTATGGCAGAATTAAATCTACTCTGTAGATATGAAATGATAGGCTTGTCAACTCCTCAAGGGAAAGGTCAACCCGTGTTGTTGGAACTCCTCAGCTGCTTGAGGTCATGAATCAGTTCTTGCAAATGTTCTTGTTTATCTGGAACCCTCCCAATGTGGGAAAAATGTTGACTAAATACGAGAGGGCAGAACTCCCTCATTTTGAAGTTAGTGGATGATGAGTCTAAGAAACACTTTATCACCACAGTCCCAATGGAAGGGTGGGACTTGAGAAGGTCAAGTCTTCAGATGGACTGCAAGTCTCTTGGGCTATTAAGAGTCTCCAAAGTTCTGGCTAGTTCAAAAAGAAAAGCACAACCAATGGAGGCTTCAAAATACCTCTTGGTGGGCCTCTTGTTTGGATGAGCACAAAGAAACTTGCCCTTGAGGTAGCCTTCAGGTAGTTTTCCTTGACTTTCCCTTCTTCCAAAAGGTGGAAAGAACATGTGGACAGTTAAGGTGGTTGACTTCCTACAGGCGCCTTTCTGACCTGTTTTCTTTCTTTTTGGCAAAAAATGGAAAAGCAAGAGATAGAAATGAAGTTGTTTTGATTTTAGTATCTGTATTGATCAGTTCCTGTTTGAGCTTCCCAGTAGATTTAGCCCTGCTTTCAGATACATACTGATCTCCGCACAATTTCTCCCGGAAGACAGGTTGTATCCGCATTATTCTTCCAAGCTTTAATTATCCTGCCCTCGGTTTAGGTACCCTTCAAGAATGATCATTTTCCTAGTCTCAAATCCCTACCACTTCCATATAGATTTTTATAGCTGGTCTGACCTCCCTCACTCTGCCCTTTCCCCAGCCCAGTTATTTCCCTTAGATTCTTGCTTAAAGTAATTTGTCTTTTTATTTGTCCTTTGTCCTTTGTCCTTTTGCCTTTTTCTTCTCCTTTCTTTTCTGGTATTATAAGAATTCTGAACATCTTCCTTTCTGACCCAGTGGAACTCGTCTGTTTGGGAAGTGTCATAAATAGGGTATTTTTATCAAGATGTACATACAATCCAGATCAGAGGTGGTGAATTTATAGGTCTCCTTTCAAAAGCTGGAATTGCCTCCATTGGTTCACAATAAGCTTGCAAAGACTCTACTTTAAAAAAAATAATATTCTCAAAGAGATCCCAAGGATTTCATGTAAGGAAAAGGCTACACAGAAATAGAAGCCAAGAGGTTCTGGTTTTCAAATTTTGGGATAATGAAACTTGTAGAGCAGTGTTTCTCAAATTTGGCAATTTGAAGATGGGTGGACTTCAACTCCCAGCTTTCCCATGCTGATTGGGAAATTATGGGAGTTGAAGTCTATCCAAGCTTGAGAAACACCAGTGTAGAGGACAGTTCCTATCTTGGCCTTGTTAAGCTTACAAGCGAAGCTGGGCTAGATCTGGCTAGTGTTTGGTTGAGAAGCTGGCAGAAAATACCAGGTTTGTCAGTCCAACTTGCAAGTTGGAAAAACATCTGGAAGAAGGAGGTGGCCAGCCTCTTCTGCACCGTTGGACATTGGACCTGGAGTTGGCAAGACTTGACCTCCTCTTGAAGGAGACAGTGGCTTTTTAATGAGCTAGGGCTTAGCTTTTCATGGGTGGCCTTGCTTTTCCCTTGTAGATTTTCTTTGTAAGCTCAGCTTGAGTTGGCTTTCTTCTGTCCTCCTTCCTAGCCAAGTTGACCCAATATTTGCAAGACAAAGGCAGGCGTGTTGGCTGGGGAAACGAAAAGAAAGAGGCTCCAACTCTTTGGGCCTCTTGTCATTACAGTTGGAAGGCGGTAATATATCAGTTTTGGAGCGTGTACAGAATGCAACTCTCCAGATAACAGGTTTAAAGTCAAGATTTAATACAGTCTCTCCACTATGATGTTGCCGTGACAGTTTAAAACTCGTTCTTTAAATCTCAGCAGACTTTATAGCCAGCAAAGGGCCAATATAGAGTTTAATGGCATTACAACACATAAATCATCTTTTAAAGATGCTACCAGTAGCTCCAAAATTAAATGCAGGCAATCTCTTCCATGATAAATAATTTATCAAACACCATTTCGGATGAGCTCTCCATGCTGAGTTATTTATTTTAGCCTTTACTGTTCAATTCCTCTGGCGCGCTTTGAGAGAGCCATTACTGGTCAGTTTAATGAACTTGGGGGTCTGCCGTGGCCTCTTCTAGCAGTTTGGCACAGCTGTGGTGACCATTACGCGGCTGGCCCGGACCTCTTTGCGCCTTTTACAAGCGCTGCCCATTTGTCTTGCGGTGGTAAATGGAGGAGCACATCGGAGCCCTGGGACACATTACGCGATGGAGCAACGAAGTGCAAGCCGCCTGCCTTGGAAAGGGTTGCCTGTCGCAGCTGACTTGTAGTACAGTACATCACTCTTACTGTAATCTCATTTATGGGGAAGCTCTGGGCTGGGGACAATAGTCCCAGTTAGTTTAGACCCTGCAACCATCAAGGAGGACCCCAAACTTTTAGAGGAGACTTTTTCCAATTAATTATTGCACGACCTCCTTGGCAGCACCATCGTTAAATACTAATTTTAAGTTTTATGGACGGGCTGTCAGGATTTTTCCTGATCAAGCCACTTCTCGCGGAATTAAAATCCTGGGTGTAAAGATGGCCATGAAGACTGAACTGCCAGATCTGTTTTTCCTCCGGAAGGCTGGCAGCTTGTCCGAATCAGTATCCTACATCTAGATAACATTTCTGTTCCACGAGCTGCCCTTTTTAGATCTGTAGGAAGGATTTAAGAAAGGAGGTAGCTGAAATGAATGCGTGGCCCTCAGCTGAGGCTGTCTGAATCTTATTGGGATTTGGCTGAGCCACTTTAAGATGTGTGGACTTAAATTCCCGAGCCAGTGGCCCACGGTTGCCAAGTTTGGAAAATGCTGGTTTAGCCCAGTTTATTGATCTGACAAGCCAAGCCCTGAATCACCATCAAGGGCCAGCTTGTGGGGTGTTGAAATTTGCCATTGCTGGGATTAATAATATTCTTGCGAGTGAATAAAACAGGCATACACCAGCCTTTTGCACGAAAGAGATTTGGAGCCAACATAATTGAGCTATGAGAATCTGGGCCTCTTGTATGGAGGGTCTCTGGAGAGCTGAGTGTGCTGAGAACAGGCTCAATTGCCCTTTGGGGTGCTCTTCAGTGAGGCGCATTGCAGCTGCTGCTGGAAAAATGGAGGATCTTTAGGGTTAAAAGAGGAACCCGTGGCTTGCATATCCCCCCCGCAAATGCAAGGACTTGAAGCTTTGCCCTTGAGGACCGAGAACTTGCCTTTCCCCTTGGGCAGTTTGCTCAGCCTTGTATCATGAAGGGCCTTGGGGAGGGTTAGGTGGTTTGGGTGGGGTCTGTAAGAGAGGGATGTGAGTTTGCCAGAGGGAAAGCATGCAAAACGCAGTGAAATTCTGTAGCTCTTCCAGATATCAGTCCTTGGCGTTTGGTTTTGCTCTTCAGCCTTGCATCTGGCATGGATTTCTATGCATGGATGGTCCCCAAATGGACTTTGATTGTTCATTGGAAGTGGCTTCCTAGCTGTAGTTGATGAATCCTTCTCCTGCCACTGGAGGCCGGCCTTGGAGGTCCACTTGGGATTCCCACCACACCTCATCTTCTTGGTATCTCTGATCGTGGGAAAGAAATGCATGATAGTCTGGCAGATGACGTGGTTTGTGGGCCAGGTCTCAAAAAAACACTGACATATTTGTCAGGATCTGCCTTTTTTTTAACTCGACAGGATTGTCCAGAACAGCCTTAGAAATACTGTGTCCCTTTCTCTGGTGGCCCTGCAGAGGGTGCTAATGCAGTATTTTGTATTGCTCTCATACAGTCACTTTCAAACATTTAGTGGTCCAAAGCTCCCGTTCTCTCCTTAAAAAAGCCAAGAGAGGAGTGCAGACTTTGCCTTTTTCCTAATTTTTGTACCTCCTTATCATCCCTCGGTGAATATGGAACTGGTGTGAGTCCAGGTAGTGCTTTTCTATGCACATGAAGAAAAAAATCATTTTGGGGGGTGAGCAATACCAAATTTGCTAATTACTGTTTTCTTCTTCAGCACAGGAAGGAGCTCTTCTTTCACTGAACTTTGTACTTATTTAATTTCATGCAAATTATTTCCTCTTTTCTGGTAGATTTTAAGTTTTTCCCCTCGACTGGAAGAGTCACCACATAATTTCCAGCTGTGTTGCAGTAGAAGCATCTACCAATCTCATTTATCTCTGCACCCTGTATCTTTGTCTTGTTTTTTAAGATGGGCTAACTCTACTTTGATTTTAAAAGACATGGGGTATTGCATTTCTTACCTTTTGCTTGGATTTTTCCCTCCCTTCCCCCTCCCCACCCCCAGGAAGAGGAAGCCAAGCAGCTGGTGAGAGATGCTATTGCAGCGGGCATATTTAATGACCTGGGTTCTGGCAGTAATATTGATCTCTGTGTCATCAGCAAAAACAAGCTGGACTTCCTCCGTCCATTCAACACACCTAACAAAAAAGGGGAGAGGTAAGCCTGTGTGAGCCAGCAGGTTCTTTCCTAGGAGAGCCATTGGGGTTGCAACAGATCTGGAAAAGGCCAGCTTAGAGAAGAGCTGTCCTGAAGTCTTCCAAATGGGGAGAAAACCTGAGCACAAGCATATAAGGTAGCCAACAAATGATTAATGAGTACATCATCTTCAATGACCAAGGCAACTGATCATGTGAAGGTTTCACCACCTGACCAGGATGCAGGCTTGTGTTTCTAGTCCTTAGATTCCCTAGATTTAGCTTGGGATTCCAGCGTGGTAGAGTCATTCAGACTTCAAGCCTTGATTATGTTGCCTCTTTTCCTCAACAGGCAAGGAAAATACAGGTGTGAAAAGGGAACCACAGGGATCCTGTCAGAGAAGGTTATACGCCTGGAGCTGGAAGTGGCGGAGGAGACGGTGCAGACCATGGATACGTCTTGATTCCTGGTGGAGATTCCAGGGCACAAATAGGGGACCCAGAGGATTCCTTTTAAGCTGAAATACTTTTTGGGATATTACAGTTAATCAAATTAATAAAACAAATAATGGAAACTGGCCATGTTGCTCCTTTCTGGAGGGGAGAGAAGTGTCTCCAAACCCCCTTTCCACCAAGCAGAATCCATCAAACTCCACCTGTTGTAAGGGACACTTATGGGTTTGAATATCTAACTGCTCTGTGGCCCAGGGAAGTGGGATTTCAATGGTGTGCTAGTTTAAGAACCTCATGCTAGTTCTGTTACGTACACAATACGAAGGCCTTTTCTTTTTACAAAGGAACCTTTTATTTGGTAAATTGTTTAAATCTTGCCTAAAAACGCACAGTTGCCATGTTCTCCTTTGAAAGTATGACGACTTACGCACTAAGAGAACTTACGGCCCGTGCACGAGAGCGAGCAACCAGGTGGAGCAAAGCGATCTGTTTTTTTAAATTTCCCAACAGCCCAAAACTTATTCAAAGTTGTACCCCAGGAAAAGGTAACATTCCCATCCCCCAAAAATGCCTGCAGAGCAGTGGAAGCATTTTGGTTTGCTTTCAAAGAGGAGGAAACGGAAGCCTCAACGCCTACCCTCCCACCCACCACCCACCTCAGCTGGAGCAGGTTGCCGTCTTCAAGCGAAACCTTTCCTGGGCCTCGGACCACCTCCCATCCCACCTGCCCTGCCTTTCTGTTTGGCAGCTATTCTTACAAACCTGTGTTCAAGACCGATGACTCAGCTTTTGAAAGGCAGAACCCTGCTGATAAGAGGCATCTTTAATCTTTAGTTCCAGGCGGCAGAAACTGGCTATTCCTTCCTTCCTCCCTCCCTCTAAAAAGTGCCCTACCGAAAAAAAAGCTAGTGGCTACCCTTCCTCTCTGGAGAAAATCTTGGTTGGTTCCTTTCCTGCTTATAAAGGGATGACAGTCCCCGAGTTAAGGAACCGAAGTGGCTCCATCAAATGAAAACTTCAGCCTTGCATCTCCCCAGGTGAAAAGCTTAACTCGAATTTTCCTTCAGATGAGCTTGCTTAAAAGTATTCACATTGGTAAATGTGTCTTCACAGTAAATAAGCAGATGATTGTACTGGGAGTTCAAAACCATTTTCCTCTGGACTTACCTGGTTGTAGGGCCAATGGGGTACCCTGAACTTTAGGTCTTCAACCCTGGCTGGAAGTGGGCTTTACAAAAAGGTACCATGTGCCTGTTCATAATGTGAACATTACAGTGCCTGTAATAACCGTGGTCATGTCAGGAGGGCTTTGGAGTCTTGTCTTGTGCCAGTCTTGGACCAGAAAAACAACAAAACACAACAACACTCCTTTGAAGCCCACACCTTCAGCCAGAGTGACAACATACACTGCAAAATAGTCATTCTAAGGTTTGCTTTAAAAAGGAAAGAAAAATTCAGCCTCCTCCATGCCGTCTTCCTCCTTGCAAGGGAGGAAAATCTTTAAAAAATTGCAGGTTGGATGTTTTGTTATTTTTTAAAAAATACATGAACTAAAAACTGAACTTGCTATTAACCACTGCTAGAAGAAGCAAAGTAGCAGTTATACACGACACCAAAAAAAAAAACTATTGTAATTCTTACATTAGGATTAAAGTGATTTCCCCAAAGGAATCATTTCTTTTCAAATATTTCACATTCGTTAAGATACAAGGGGTGTGTCAAAATACACCAACAAGAAACCCTTGCTATATGTATATATAGCCTAACTTAGATTACACACAACAGTTTTAAGAAAGGATGTTTTTGAAGAGATCAACGTCGGCGACGTGTTACTTGGCTTCGGAAGAGGCAACGCATGCTGGCCGCCGCATCGCACAGCCTTGGCTGGGAGCAGATCCACCCGCTGGGCACCTGTACAGAAATCATGAAGGGTCTTCCTGGGAAGGCTGAACTCAACTCAACAGCCCGCTTTTGAGTCTGGCGAGGCACTTCTTGGTTTCGTCTGAGACAGAAGTTAAGTAAGACTAAGCTGGGACGGTTCTTGCAGCGGTTCTTCCAACCCACGCTTCAGGTGCTGGACGTCCAGACGTGCATCTGTTTCGCTAGCTGATGCACAAAGCCAATGTCGGGCCTCTGGTCTGGATCTGGGTAGATACACATGCTGACCAGCTCCCGCAACTGTAAGGAAGAAAAGAGGGTGAGGAGCACCCAACCCATCCATCCAGGCCATCACTCATGCAGTGAGCCCGGCGTGCTTGGAAGGCACCCAGCCGAGGTTCCTTCGACCCAAGGAATGCTTGATGGCTTTCCAGCAGGATTCAAAAGGGATTGGGGCCGTTTCCCACCTAATAATTGGCCTGGAGCCATGTGGTGGGATGGCCAGAAGAAAAGGGAGATGCTTCCCCAGCATCCGATGGAGCCAAGAAGTGATGATTCTTTCCCTGGCTCCTCCTCCCTGCAACGGGTTTGCTTCTGGCCTGCGAAGCTAGTTGATGGGACAACCTGCCCTGACAGTGACCCACTTGCCCCTGTTTGCGTCCTCAGTGGAGAACAGCCATCTCTTGGCTCTTTTCATGTTGCAGTTGAAAGGGCGCATGCCTTTGTGCATCGCACTTTTGGAATTCCAAACTGAAAGGAAGCTATGGATGCGACCTGCACTGTTTAGTAATACAAACAGTCCTCGACTTATGCCTGGTTGAAGTTATGGCCTTCCCAGAGCTACTTACAACCCATTTCCAGAGTTCCAATGGCCACACCCACCCTAAATGTCACGTGCTTGCATTCCGGATCTTTGGCAACTGGCTCACTTTTGGAGACATCTGCAGTGTCCCGTGGTCACATTACTGGAATTTGTGACTTTTTGGCTGGTTTCTGGTATCGACTTCTAGTTTGTGGCAAAAAGTGCCCATTGGGAAAATAGGATTCATTTAACAACCATGGGATTTGCTTAGCAGCCACTGCAAAACTCATCCTAAAATCGAGTCCAGTGACTTACGACTGTAATGACTTATGACCATAATTCTGGCGTCATTACAGTCGAGGACCACCTGTAGCTAAATTATTAGATTTAGTAAGCAAAAAGCTCAGCATCTTCCATTTGACCAAAAAAAAAAGAAAGCACATCTGCACAATGCTGTGCATCCTTCGTAGCAAAGATTCTGGTGCTTCTTGGCCAGCAGTGAGCAGTCGTGGAGGGCAAGTTGGCTTTTTCTGCAGAGACAACACGGATTCTGCACCAGCTATGCCAGCAGCTCCTGGTTTTCTTAACAAGCTAGGATTACCCAACTGTGGGAACGGGATTGTAAGAAGCATCCATGCTACATCCATGGAGAGCAGCGGGGGGACTTTGAAAAAAGCAGGTGTTTCGACTCTTGGATTTCACGACTGGCTGGCCAATTCTAAACCGTGCTATTGTTTGTTGGAAACAGAAAAGCAGCAGAAAAGAAGCCAACTTCCGAACATGCCTTCACGTGATGTCCGGACGTGGTACACTTCGCAAGCCATTGAGATCAGGCAAGGCCCATTCTTTGAACTTCCCTAAAAGCCATTCCTGGCTTGAAGTGAACTAAACCTTAATCAGATTAAGTCTGATATCAAAGCACCTGGACCACGGCTGGGGCCAGCCTCGCCAAGCGGCACACCTGGACCGGGAAAGGAACCAAGTTAGAAAGCCTCCCTTTCTTGGCAGGCTTCTTTCTTCGACCCCCTCCTGCCTGCAAAGACCACCAGCCCCAATTTGTACCCAGCTTGGTGAATTCAACAGAAGTTTTTAGCGTTTTTTCTGCATGGCTGCAAGCTTCTTTCCCATAAAGGCAGAAGAGGGCATTCTGAGCCTCTGCCAGCGTCTTACCTTTTCGGAGTAATGTTCGGCTGGCAGAGGTGGATAATCACACTGCTCTATCTTTTGGCAGAGGGAGAAAAGGTTCATTTTATCGCCGTAGAAGGGACTCTGGAGAGCTGCCATCTGGAGAGAGAGATTTGCAGAGTGAGGGACGCAAAAGGGGTCTTAGGAGGAGCTGCCCATTAATGCTCGCTTCCCTCCAAGCCAAAGGTGCCCAGAGACAGTTTGTGCCAGACACTTGGCTAATGAGACCTCTAAGTTGCGAAGACTGGCTGGAATGGATCTTCTGAAGGGATCCGCACTGGGAATGGCTCCCTTTCAGCTCAACCCACCCACCCCCAAGCACCAAATAAACATACTGAAGTAGGAACAGACAAATTGGATAATATCCAGTGAAAGATACGGCAGGACTTTTCTATTCAAAAGACATAATTTACGGCTGTTTTGGTGAGAGAACCATCATTGTCTCAGAAATCATGCTGGAGGCCAGAAGATAACTTCTCCTTCAGATATCAGCCCCTCGCCGAGATACCTTCTCACCTGCTTGTTTTCTTTCAAAAGGCGACAGTGGCAGAAATTCTGGCCTTGGTAGAAGTCCCCGAGCCGTGATTTTGATCCGGGAAAAGAACCTTCTGCTGCTTTCGGAGGTCCGGATCTCACCTTCTATCCTTCAGGAGGATCTTGAAATCCTCAACCTGAGGCATGGTCCTCACTCAGTGACAGGACCAACATTCTGCTTTGTGTCTATGAACTGTTTTCGGCTGGCTTCATGGAAACACCACTTAACCACGGCCAGCATCTGCCGAAGCACCAAAATTACGATTGCCGCGACATCGGGTGCAGTGTGCAGGAGAACCAAGGTGGCTGTCGGGTCCAGGGGCTTTCAAGCAGCTCAGCTTTGCTTCTGTCATCCCCTCATTTTGCAAAACAGAATTTTCTTCTGGCCGGCCACCCACCCCAAACCCCATCAGGAGAATCAAAGGCGGCCAACAAAGCAAGACGTAGTTTGCGAAACTCCCCTTGATTCGGGACCACCTTCCTGGGGACAAGAGTACTGACTCCAGAAACGGAGGGCCACGTCCAGACTTTGAAGAGAGCCAACACAGGCAAAAAGGTTCCAATCAAGCTCCTAGGTTCCTCTCCAGCCTTGGGGGCTCAGGTGCCACCCCAGCATGCAGAGAGGATTAAACGCAGCCTCTCTTCACCGCCAACCCAGCAAGGGTGCCAGCGCCAGCGTGCTGCCTTCCTGCACACGGAGTTAGGTTTGTGTTCAAGGGGAGTGCCGCAAGCAAGCAAGCAAGCCGTGCCAAGCCTGGTGGGCAAGGCAGCCCCCCCGTCGCGAATCCCCTCATGCACAGCCTGCATGGAGGCCCAGCTGTTTATTAACCGTAATGCTATTCAAGGGCTTCCTGTCGCTCTGGCTGTCCTAGGCTGCCCCCAGCCCCCAAACAATGAAAAGACCCCCTCCTCTTAATGAAGAGCTATTGGATAATTGTGGGTATTATCCACTCTGGCCAGATAATCTTTTCTCCAACCTGTTTTGAAGCAGGGCGGGACAGATTGGCGGGCGCTTTCTTTTCTCTGCGAGTCCTTCACGCTCCCGGCTTTAATAAGGAGTTCGATCGTGGTTAAGCTATTGGCTCATCATCACGCACAGGGAAAGTTGTCCCTTGGATCAACAAGGTCCCCCGTTTTTCATTTAAAATAAAAAGCAGAGAGAGGTTCACTCCCAGGCCCTCCTCTGGGCTAGCGTGGAGTTTAAGGGAGATATTTTTGTGGGCAAATGAAAACATTAACCTTTGGAAAGTGAGAGATGGTCCTTCCTATCAAAACACTAGTATGGCGTCAACATCAACGTCACTGATGATGTTACCCAGTTGGGTACTGAAACGTCTGCAAGAATACAACCAAGCTCAGAAATCACACCAAGGACCCCACAGTTCAACTCTGAGCTACAAATATTCTCTTTGATCAAAAGGTGAGTATTTAGGAGAAAAAGGTTTTCTCCTGTTTTCAACCCTGCAAAGCCTTCGTTAATATTTGCTCCAGGCATGGTTCCAGGTCAAGGAAAAGGAGGAGATGGGAAGGAAACCATGGAGACTTAGATGGGTCACCCCTGGTCCATGCTGGTTCTCCAACTTCTCGAGGGAGAGGCAGCTCGTTTTACTTGTGAAGGTTTAGAGAGGAGCTCCGGAGGCAAACTTGTTAATTCAAGGACACTGTTGTCTTGGTCGAGGCTCTCCAGACGTGGATCGCACCCTCGTCTAAAGATGGGCTGGGGTCCAACTGCCCAGCAGAACCGTTGACTTCGCCGTCCTGATTTTGCCTTCTCATCCAACACCAGGAGGCCACGGGGTGGAACCAGGGTGGAGACCCCCAAACAATGTTCTTGGGTATGATTTGGCTCAGCACCATCAGAGAAGCGTTGCCACATCTTCTTTTTGAACCCACCACCAAGCTGCTCTCCGCCCGGGAATGGACTGCCTTGTTAGAGCTGCTGATGCTCCGAGCTATTTTTTTTTGAGAAGGGAGGCAACCGACTCTGATCTCCTGCAAGTTATGTGGATGACACATCTCCAAGAGACGCGTCCTACATCAACGTGGGATCGCAAATGTCAAGATAAGGTGGCATAATTTGAAATGGTGCAGTTTGAAATAACAGGGAAGTGAATTCCGGCTGGCAAGCCTGCTGCCTCCAAGCAATCTGCAGACGAAAAAATCTCTCCAGTTTATTGGTTTCATATGTCAGGAGCAGAGAAAGAGGAAGCAGAACAGAAAAAGTAACTTTCACCTAGCCAATAATGGTTTCCTCCTTTTTCACAGAATGCCAGAATGCAGTTTCAAGAATGGGAAGATGTCTGTTGGGGAATGCAGTGGGGTGGGGTGGGGTGTGAAGTAGGGCTGGGTGTTGACGAGCAGGATCTGAGCCACCCCCATCATTGCTGCAAAGTCAAAAAGCACCCAGAGAGGACAGAGCAGATTCTGGGACGGGCCCCAAATCGTTCATACATTTCCTTGGCTCTGTCTCCACTAAGCTGGAACTGGAGGTGGTAGGCAGGGATGCCAGGGCTGATCATACTTTAGCCACGAGGCAAGGAAAAATCAGGATAAAGAAGTAAAAATAAAGGACAACTTCACCAGATGATTCTAAGTGTCTGTTTGTGGGCAAACAACCATCTTGGGGGAGGGAGAACTAGCTGTGTTTTGGAGGGTCTAAGCTAGGTTTGAAAGAACCTCTGAAAATTCGGTACGCGTCCTGATGTTTGTGGAAAAATAATCATCTTAGTTATTTTTTTCTAAGATCAGGGAACTGGTAGCTCCATCCCACATGTAGTGGCAAAAATTACTGCAGATGGGGGTGGGACGTTTTGAACAACTGTAGGGAAGATGAACAGTGAATTAGCATCCAACAGTGCTGTTATTCCTATTGAGAAAAATGTTGAACAAGGAAACACACTTCTGAACAGCTGTTGTGCAACTTCTCTGGCTAACAGCTGTGGGGGCACTTTGCAGCTTATATGAGGTTGAAACATGCTCATTTTCTCCTTCCTAAAGGTTCTGAACAGGGTGATGCTGTTTGTTTCATAGGAGAACCTTACGGGTTTTCAGGCACGGCAACATCATGCTGAAAAATGACGAGATACTTTTCTCTTTCACAACCAGCCAACATAGTTTGAGACATATTCTAGAATTGTAAGAACATGAACATGAGCTCTTTGAAATGCAGCTGATGAAGTCATCGCCGAAGGCTTTCTTCAGGAAGTCTGCGAGGGCAAGGCCATGACCATTTCCCCATTGAGTGGAACTCTCTCACATTAGAGCTCCAGCATCAGTTGGGTTGACAACTGATGTTTTCCAGCAAGGTGGAGTTGGATGCAGCAAGAATACATGAATTCAACAAGAATACATGAGCTACCTGTCATCCCCCAATTTGCGGGGGGAGGTTTGAGCCTGGAGCACCAGCCAAGGAATTGCTCCAAACTCGACATGGTTCCCAAGCCAACATGGGCCAACTTGAAGCCCAGGTCTAGCATCCTTCCTGAGGTCCATCTTTCACGGACACGCTTGATGGAGAGATGGCCACCTTAGGAGCAACCCATGGCTGGCTTTGGTTGCATCTTTCTGGCGAAGAAAGTCACAGCGTGCACCTCTCCCCAGATGATCAGAAAACTATTAGAGTCGCGCTGTGATGCTCTCTCTTAATCTCTACTGCCGTGTCTTATTGATTTTGTGCATCGACCCCTCTGCTCCAATACTTCTCGCTGAAACCTGCAGGAGGCTTTGGTTCCTGCCAACAAATTAATCAGCACCTATTGAACTGCTGAATAATCGGGCCCGAAACTCACAATGGCGACGCTCTGCCTTGTTAAACAAGCTGCTGTGACACGTGGGACTCCTTTCCGCAGCAGGCAGCCCTTTCAGCCGCAGTGTCCTCCTGGGAACACTGGTGAGACTGTCCTTCGCGAGACCCAGCATGGGCAGGTCCAGCTCGAGGGGCAGACCTGCTGCTTTTGCAGACCTTGGTCCGAATCCCTCGCGCTGGCTGGGAAAGGCAAGCATCGTTACAACCGTTTGAGCGAAAACAAACTTTCGGAGAAACCTCTCCAGCATTGAGACCCATCGCCACCGGCTGCCGGAGGAGGAGGAGTGAACTTTCCTTGTGGGCTTATGAACCTTTGCCTGCAGGCCCCTCTGCCCAGCATCGGAACAGAGCCCCCCGCCCCCCGCGCTGCAGTCTTTTGATTGACCCTAACGGGGTTCACATTTCGCCCTGGCAAGGGGGTGCATCCAGGGCTGCCCCCTTCTGAAAAAAGGGATGGCGTGCCAGCAACTCGGATCTCGTGCCAAACGGAGAGACAAGCCAGTGATAAGCCCAAGGCTGTGGGAGGCACGCGACTGCTGTGCGACTTTGCCAAAGGCCCAAAGAAGTGGAGTTGTGGAAATAAACCTGAATAAGCATGGAGGGCCACGCAGTCCCTGATGTGACAGTCGACAGCATCCTTGGGCTTCAACCTCATCTACTTTGCGGGACACGATCCACCGGGGCTAAATATCCGGTGGACTTTTTTGTCCCAGCTTGTCCACCACCTCCAAGAAGAGTCGTCCACCGTTTTTCTGAAACAATTTGCAGGTAGTCCTCCACTTACGACTGTTCAGCGTTACAAGGGACCTCTCTGGGAGCATTTGTGGCCCAGTTTGCCGTGTCCCATGACTGGGCTTTACAAGGGTTTGGCTGACCATGGGGTTTACTTCCAGTTTGTGGCAAAACCGCACCACGGTGAGCTCCTGACTGACTCACAGTGCCCGTGGCGTTAACTGCAAAAAAGGTCATAAAATCAGGCTGGTCCCGTGGGTGACCCAGTTAGGACTTAGGACCGTGAGACACAGGCTCCGTTACAGTCGTAAGTTGAGGCCTCCCTGCACTTGCCCTTGGGATCTCTTGCTCCATATCATGCAAAAGCAGCGACAGATGCTTACCTCGTACAGTAAGCAGCCCAAAGACCAGATGTCCGATTTAAAATTATAGCCATTTTCGTGAATTCTTTCCGGGGACATATAATACGGTGTTCCCACTGCAAGAGAGGAGCCGAGACACGGAGGTTAGCGGCTGCGGCAGGGCCCGGTTCCAGCTTTCCCCACCATGGCAGGAGGCTTGGTCGGAAAGACCTGCGGAGAAGAACGAGGCGAGGCCTCCAGTGTGCTGCCCTGCGGAAAGATGCTCGGAAACGAGAGGTCAGCGAACCTGAACATGAACAAAGAGCCGCTGTGTTTTTAACAAGCGCATTCCAAAAAATGCACCTCACGGCCGCAACTAAGGAACCTGAAAGCCGACTGCCCCCCGCCCGCCAGAGCTCTGTGGCAGCGACGTGCAAAGCCGCGTCCCGCGAAGGGCAGCGAAGAGGAGTCTGGTTTACCTAAGGAATGTGCAGCGGTGGTTTTCGAGCTGAAGAAGCGCCCCAATCCGAGGTCTCCCAACTTCACAACTCCTGTAGCGGTTATAAACACGTTGGCCGGTTTGATGTCTGGAAGAACATCAAAGAAAGAAAAGAAAGAAAGAATCAGAACCTCCGAAAGAGACTTCTGGATCTGTCTTCTCCGGGGACCAACCTACACTTCGTGTAGGGAGGGTGCTTTGACCCACGGAAACACCCAAGACGGCCACGGCCGATTTAACGGAGCCCTTCTCGGCCCGTTCTCCCTAGCGCGCTGGCGGGAAAGGTTTGTTCTCTCCCTTCATTCACACACCAAACTTTCCTGCCGCCCATCTCGCTGCCGAAGGTTGGAGAAAAGAGCAGTTACGAGCCCCCTGTGAAGTAACCCCCCAAACTCAGCGGCTTCAAGGGGCTGACTGCAAGACCCCCGAGCATCTGATGCTCTGGAGGCCGCCGCCGCCTGTTCTCGCAGCCTTCTAACTCTTCGGGAAGCTGGCACACCGCCTGCCCGGGACGTCGAACGTCCTACTTCATCAGCAGCGCAAGGATGCTGCGAAGCCCCAGGGCGGGCCTCGCTGGCCTGTTTTCCCCAACCCCCCCGCTGTTCACTGGCCTACAGCCTTGAAGACCCCTCCGCGGGGAAAGGGGAGGCTGTGGCCCCCTGGCGTGTCCCCCCCTGCACTCTGCGCCAAGGGGTACAGAGATGCTCCCCCAGAGTTTTTGGTCCGACAGCCGGAGGAGGTTCACGTTCCCGCTCCTCGGGGTCCGTTGCAAGGGGCCCCAGGGACAGATCGCAAGAGCAAGAAACGCCCCGACATCAAGCACGAAGGTTTCCGAACACGGACGCCGGCGCATCGGAACGGCTATTCAGCGAAAAGCCCCGCAATCCATGTTACCTCTGTGCATCACCCGCCGGGAATGCATGTGCTCCACTGCGCTGCACAGCTGCACAAAGTATTTCCAAACGGTTCGCTCTGGGATGAGCCGTTTCTGCTTCTTGAAGTACTGGGGGAGAAGGCGAGACAGACGAAGACGCAGCAGATGAAAGACACAGCCCTTGAGCGTGCGTGTGGGAGAGGGGAGGGGAGAAAGGAATCCCGCTGCTCAGGAGCTGCCCCCTGGCCAAAGTCCTCACGTCCAGCAGAAAGAGGATTTTCGGCCCGTTCCGGATTTTGCCCCTCGCCTGTCGACAGACCCCCAGCGCAACGGGCTCATTAAGAGCATTATGAAAAATAAGCTTCACTCGGTTTGACATTTCTGAACGGACACCCGTTATAAGATCCTTCGCCTTGTTAATTACCTTGCTGAACATGTTTAATGCCGGAAAACAACAACTGTCTGCAGTGCTTTGCCTGGAGGAACAAAGGAGGCGAGCGCGCGCCTCTGTGTGGGGAGGAAAACCGACTTCTAGCTACTCGTGGTGGCGGTGGGCACGCCCGAGAATCTTGTCTGCTTGCAAGCAAGCGGGTTGCCTCGATGAAGACCCTTCCTCTGCCACTCAGAATTGTGTGGGAAACGGGGTGCAGGATCCCACAACACAGGCTGCAACGTCGCACAGCACTGGCCAAATCTCAGTGTTTTTGTCCGCTGCTGATCTCAGTCCCGGCAACCCCCCCTCCAAAATCTAGAATCTTTAAAAGGTGCAGCTCCACGTCGCCATCGATGTGCTTCCAAGAAGTGTTTCTGCGGGGTCCTCGGTGCCCTCCAAGCTTGGTTGTCTTCTTGCAGGTGTTCCCATTCCCCTGCCGGAGTGCATCGTGAGCAGCCGCTCCCTGAGCTCCACGCGCTCCCGCGCAGGTGACGTTCCAATGGAAGGGAATATCTGTGGCTCATCGCAGCCACCTAGCTGGGTAACGAAACACCTGCAAGAAGACAGCCAGGTTCGGAGAGCACCGAGGACCCCACAGCTCAACCCTGAGCCACAAATGTCCTCTTCTCCCGCTGTCCGTTTCTGCAGCACTGACAAGGGAGCTGGCCGAAGGCACCGGCCTCCTCAAGGTCCCCTGCTGCCTATCTTCCAGGTATTTTTCCATACTTTCAGGGCAGCTCCAGCTGGGTCGAAAATGAAGTGTGAAGCTTCGATAGCCGTGCTCCTCGAACTTGACCCCTCGAAGACGTGTGGACCTCAGCTCCCAGAAACTCCCACTGAGGGGGTGCAAGATCCCCGAAATGACCCACTACTTGGACATCTTCGTTTAGTCTCTCCATTTCTAAGCCGTGCAGGAGCACTTGTGCTCTATTATACCCAGGGATCCTGCCAACTGTGCTCATTTACTTAGGATTTATTTTGAGATGTTTTCAAAATAGCCCCCTTCCTTTATGGTCGGAGACTCAGGGCTAAACCACACAGCCATCTCCACTTCGAATCTATTTTAATGTTGAGCCACCGTGCAATTCTCGGCTTTTTTTATTCATGTCTCCGAGAAGAGCCATCTCAGAGGGAGAAATGTGGATGTGTTTTTCTTAAGGAGCCCTTCAGCGAAGAAGCCAAGCTCCGCCTGAGCTTTCCCAACTTTCCCAACAAAAAACCTTCCTGGGTCATCAGCAGAGTGTAGGTGGTGCAAGATCTCCAAAATGCAACCCAGTCCGTGATACGGTTGAATTCAGGAGCTGAAGTATTGCACATTATTTGCTAAAAAGCGTGGCTTTGCTCTTGCTGAAGTATCTAGAGGAGAAGACTCCAGACCACAATTAGCCATCTTCTTAAATGTCATGTCCAAAAAGATTTTCTTGACATTTAACAGTAAGCCTACGTTCTCTAGAGGGTGGTATAGTTAGCAACCCCCAGTTACATCAGCTTTATAATACTCATAAATAAGGAAAGCAACAGGGCCACAGCTAAACAGAGCTTGGATTTTGTGGCTATGCGGGTATCTTTTGCGACTATTCTCAACCTCTTCTGAACAGGTTTGCTTGCTCCCTATCCTAGAAGAGAGAAGGTTGGGAAGATGAGTGAGAAAGAGGGAGGGAGGGAGGAAAGAGAAGAGGAAGGAAAGGAGGAAGGAAGGAAGATGAGTGAGAAAGAGAGAGGAAGGAAGGAAGGGGAAGGAAGGGAGGGAAGATGAGTGAGAAAGAGGGAGGGAGGAAAGAGAAGAGGGAGGCAAGGAGAGGGAGAGGGAGAGGGAGGGAGGGGGGAGCCCAACGTTCACGCCGATCTCACCTTGATCATCTGAGAGAGGTCACCAGCGTCCGCAAGCTCGAGTACAATGTTCAGTTCGTTGTCTTCGATAAACGAATCCAGATACTTGATGATGTTGGGGTGATTCAGTTGCTGTCGAAAGAGAAGGGAGAGGCGGCAGCCGCTGCCTGCATGAAAGGGACCCCAGGAGCGTCGAAGGGCTCGAGCGCGCGAGGCGAGCGAGACGGCGCCCGAGAGGAGCCCCCCGCTTAAGCATCCTTGAGGGACGGTCGGCTCGCCTTTCCTCTCACCGCCACCTCCCCGGGTCACGGATTCCACTTCCAAGCGCGAGGAAGTCGTAGGGCGTTTTTCCTAGCATTCGGGACGACGGATGCTCAACGGGTGAAGGGGGCTACCCTACCCACCGGCCTTCTCCTCGCGAAGCGAGCCACTTTCTGCTGCTCTGGACAGGGTTCATTTCTAGCACCCGGTTGCCGACCTTGCAACCGCCCCCCAAGCTGGCGTGTCATCGAAGCGGAACAAACGGAAGGGTGACTCCCCATAATGTCAGCACAGCGCCCTGACTGATGCAGCGTAAATTTCGGTTCTTTTGGTGATCTGCTCACGCGACCGACCCACTTGTCATCTGCTCGGCTAAGATTTCGTTTTTCAGAAGCGTTATTGCCAGGACACGCATTTCCCCGTGCGACCGCCGCTCCCTTGGTGCGCAACTTATTGTTCTGCCTCTTGTTACATTTCACCGTCACTCTCAAGCCGCTTCTCTGCAGCTACGAAAGGTAGGGAAAGACGTATCCCGAGGACGCAGATGTCACCCATTACCTCAGTGGAAGGAAAGCCTTTCTCCGAGAAAATCAACTCCGCCGCCAACCCCGCTGCGCACTTCTAGGCATGGCAAGCAAGCAAGGAAAGGAGTTTTGCTTTTGCAAACTCCCTTTTCCTGAGAGAGAGATGAACTCACCGTTTGCTTGGAATCGCCCTGCCCACCCTTGCTGCTGTTCCCCCCCTAACTTTTGAGGTTGTGCAATTATTCCCAACACTGAACCAGAAGCACTGGGAACCACAACTGCCAATCTCATGTCCCCCAAGAAGTGTTTGTTACTCCTGAATGAAAACCTCCCTCCCTCCCAAGGGACGTGCCTCACTTTCCAAATGCGCCGTTCTGCGCCCGGGGCAGCCGACTGAGAAAAACGAATGGAAAGCAAACGCGTCTTCACGACTGCGCTGCTGGAGCAATGCCTGCCTTTCGTCCCGGAGCCGAGAACCACTTCTCTTCCCAGCGTTCCTCGTCTTCCCTGCTGTCCAGCCTGGCCCAAAAGTCCCTTTCTCTCAGCCCTTCTTCACCCGTTTTGCTCCCCAGGAAAAAGAAGAGCGCCGAATCCGCACTTCTTCCTCCACGGGCAGCCGCCTTAGGAAGCGAACGTTATTATGAAGGGAACCTGGGTGACCGCTGCGTCAGCAACATCTGAAATGCAGATAAATCCACCACACCCCCCAAATGCCTCCTTCTTTTCAATGCCGTGCAAACATCTCATGGGCTGCAGGGTCCAACGTGCAGGCAAAGAATGCGCTCACGGAGACGCACGCAAAAAAGCAGTCAGTCGCTCGCGAAAGGCCAGGCTGTTGATTACAGCTGCATTTAGGTTCCCCTTTTCAGAAAGTGCCGCTTTCCACATTCTTGGGAGCTTCAGCTGCTCTCCAAATGAGACATGTGCTCGAGGAAGGCTTCAGCCTCCGAGAGACATCACGTTTAGACGCAGCTTCGTTTCCCCCTCCTAAAATTAGAAACCGGATTTGGGGGGAAAGAGACCAAAACGTATCGGAGCAAACTCAGCAAAGGTGGATCGGGTTGTTCTCGGAATTATGAACCGGAAGCCATCCCCACTTCTATGCTGGCACGCAGGAGACCTGGCACCAGCCCTGGCTGGTGAGACCCCCAACTGTACACCTCAGCAGGCAACGTGGTAGAAACCACCTCAGCAGGCAACGTGGTAGAAACCGTTGGCGGCCATCCAGATGGGGCTCAGGCTAAATCCCACCAAGATGGGGTGGCTTTGGATCAAACCCGGCAAACGATGCCCAGGGCAGAAAAATACTATCAATGATCTGCCCAGTGAACTGACACCAAGAAGCCCCTGCAGACGGGTTGGGGATGGAGCTCTTTTGAGAAATGGACGCATCTCCTTGCTCTCTTTTTCGCCTGGAATTCCGTCTCCCGGGGAGGGGATGGAAGGTTTTCCAGGTACATCTCACAAAAAAAGTCCAGTTTGCCTTTTTCAGAAAGTCTGCAATTTTGCAGCAAACCGTGGCCTGGATTCGTGAGGATACACACAGACCCTCCCGACCTTCACTTCTTCTCAGTGACACGTCCGCCGTAATGCTCGAAGACCTCGCTGTAGGACTGTAGTAACTCATCCATCTCACAGGCACGGAACGCGCCTGAAGCTTTGGCAGAAGGTGAGCATGCCTGCCCTTCCTCCCTGGCTCGGATCAGCAAAGCACGAGGTTGATTTATACCTGCAGATCTGCATACAGGTGCACGCGCTTCTGCCAAGGGGCCTTCGGTTATGAGAGGTGAGTGGCAGGTATTGATCTGACAAGCTATTAGCTGTGCAGAGAGCGGACCGCTTGCTGATGCAGACCGACCGAAACCTCGCTGCCTCTCAGCAAAAGCTTGAGGACCTCGGCCCCGTAGTCCTGATGGGAAAAGCTCGAGCATCTGCATCAAATTCTTAGAAAGTGCTGACCTCCCACACGTCATTAACATTTTTTGTTCTGATGCGCTTCGCCCTGGGAAGAGGGATTACGTGCATCTTGGGCAAAATCTGTCAGGTTGGATTGGGTCTTTCGTTCCAAAATTGGGATGATTTGAAAGAGATGCCCGATGGGCAGAATTTACTCATGGATCCCAGGAACCCTCGTGACACAATATGACTTCCCACTGTGGGTCGAGCAACGGCTCTGGCAAGGATTTGGCCAGCAGAGATGATTCTCTATGATGCTTTCTAACAAACTGGGTGAGGCACTGAAATAGGCTGGTTGACAGGGACCCCCCCACAAATCCAGAAGGATCTTGTGAGGCAGCTCCAGAGGTCTTTGGTGGGACCTTCCAACTGGAAGTAGCTCTGAGGCCAAACTGATTTTCTCCCAGGTCTTGTCTCAGAACAAACCATCCGACTGGTCCCCTGCTTTAACGAACGCCCGTCGCGACCACAAAGCTCTCCAGATGCTGTTGCTTCCAAGATGCTTATCCTGCCACACGCCTTTTCCTCACCTCCAGACTTCCCAAAGGCCTCAACAAGCGTCCTGTCATTCATCAGCTGACCTGGCCAACGTTCACACAGGCTACAGCTCAGATACTTCTATGTCAATGAAGATCCTCAGCCATCCAGGTGGTTGAGTCATGGCACCCGCAGCTCTTTCCTTTTGTCGTTCCGCTGCTTATCTTCTGAAGCTGCTTGGATAAGCGGCGAGACATCTCGAACCAAAAGGAAAGAAGTCCAGTCGCCACGACTCAACCTCCAGACAGTTTAACCCTGGACCACCAGCTGCTTAATTCCCAAGCAAGCCTCCACTCTTGACTCTCTCGGCTCATCCTAGTAAGACTTTCAGCCCTGCCACGGTTTTCCCTTTGTTCACAGAGAACTGGGTCAAAGTCTTTGCTTTGGCCAAGCAAGGACAACGCTGAGATATGCAAAGGAATTAATTAAATCAGAAAGTGGAGAGAGAGAGAGAGAAATCCCATTAGAAACTGTACAAGGCACTGGAGGGAAACGGGCTAATTATCCTCACATATTATTTCCTTACATTTTTCCCTTCAC
Organism: Acrochordus granulatus; assembly: GCA_032468055.1. Classification (NCBI taxonomy): domain Eukaryota; kingdom Metazoa; phylum Chordata; class Lepidosauria; order Squamata; family Acrochordidae; genus Acrochordus; species Acrochordus granulatus. Next base: position 29,290 of record JANHZU010003464.1, read on the forward strand.
AGCCCGGCTAATGCAATATTCACAACTTAACATCTGGTTGACATGGGAAGATCTGTAGCTGCCTTTCGGCATCCTACACGGGTGGGAAGATCTTGATTCCTTTGTCACCCTGAGCACTTTGGTTTCACCCACCCTTGATTCTAACTTGTGTGGACATCTTGGCTGGGCTCCATCCCATACCATCTGGGAAAGCTTCTCCTTCAGCGTTATTTTGCAGAGGACGATCGCTGTCGCACTGCAAACCATCATCCCCATGTTTGATCTGGCAACCTTCACTTTCCCTTCACTCTTGACTTAGCGCCCCTCGGAAACCAGCTCAGATGCAACCTTCTCAATGGGCAACGGGTGCCAATGGAGGGTTGCAACATGGAGCCAGTGCTTCCTTCTGGGAAAGGGACTAGGAAAGCCACAAAGTCGCCAGTTCAGCGGTATTTCAGCACAGATATGGGTACGCTGATGAGGTTGCCCAGCCTGGTAACAAAACATCTGCAGGAGAACCATCAAGCTCAGAGAACACCAGCAAGTACGTAACCCTGAGCGGCATCTCTTCTCTACAACCGAAGACGTGGGTCTGTTTCAGCTTCCAGTGGGGAAAAAAGGGCCCGTGGTTATCCTAGTCCAAACTACAGCAACCCAAGTTTCGTGTGCCCTTTTTAACAGACACTTCAGTGGGCTTTGCCCTCTGAGGGATTTCTGCAATGAGCCATCATCACGCGAAGGAAGGATCAAACCTTCTGCAGTGGTAGATCAGGAGCACGATCCACTCCTGACATTGTGACTGTCCCTAAAAGAGAATTTTTAGTCTAATTTTTAGTCTAAAGTGACTAGGAAGTTCATCCCTCCTGAAACTAACTCCCGCTTCGCGCAGAAATCCACGGGGGGTTTGCCAAAGCTCTTCTGGAGCAAATGAGCCGCCGCCCGCCGCCGTGCTTTGTTTCTCTGCAGCTGTTTCGGGAACAGACGTGGCATCGGAGACGGACGATGGCGGACAACGAGCGCTAAGAGGTGTGGAGGGACCCTTACCTTCAGAAGGTCGATCTCCTTAATGCAGTCCTGTCTGGCCTTTGCGTCCATCATCTCAAATATCTTCAGAAAGAGAGAGAGGGAAAAGTCGCAGCTTTACACAAAACCGAGCCTCGCAATTCTGAAAGTCTCCCTCCTCCCTTCGGAACCGCTCTGCCCCTCGGACCGCCCCATTTTTCAGGTTGCAAGTCAAGCAAAAACTACGCGGCGGTACGAAGACCGCGCCGTCCGTCGGCGTTTCAAGTTCTCAGCCTGAAAAGAAAACAAAAAGCAGAAGCCCAAACATCCAAAGCCACTAAAATCCGCACGTAAGTGCACATTTTGAGAACCTGCTGAAAAGTGCCAAGAAAACATTTACGGGCAAAGGCCTCGCGCTTCTCATCGCATGACGCTGCTTTCCCATCGACGAAATAAGTGGAAATAACCTCTGCATGTAACCAGTACGAATTGGAGAGCGAAGACTCTTAATTCCTTAAGCTCAGCCGGGTATTTTTTGTTCGCACTACAGGTCCTCCACTTACAATGGTTTGTTCAATGACCATTGGAGTTAGACGGCGCTGCAACAAGGGGACTCGGGGCCAGTCCTTGAGCTCAGATCGTCGCGGCGCCCCGGCGGCCAGAGATCGGCCAGCCCATCCGGCCGACGGCACGGATTGCGACGAATTCCCGCTTGGCCGTTCTTACCTGTACTTTCTTCAGCGCCACCGGCTTTCTGTCCAGGAGGCAAGTCGCCCTGTAGACCTCGCTGAACTGCCCTCGTCCGATTTTCTTCTCGATCTGAAAATCCGCTAAAGTGCAACGATACAGGTGTCTCTGCTTGAGAGAGGAAAAGGGGGCATCGCGTGGATTAAGCGGACGCGCATCGGATACGGCACATCGGATGGGTTCCCACCCCACGCTAACCCAGGTCTGTTGAACCGTAACTATTTCCACGGGCTGTGGCGAATGTACCGGTCACCAGCCAACTTTGTGTGATGTGTGAACGCGGCCGTGAATATTGTAAAACGGGGAAGAAACGTACTTCGCATCCCGATGGAACGGTACTCTGGCGAGTACCAAAACCGCCCACCGATGAGGAAAAAAGTAAGGACAGAAGAACGCGCTGCCACAAATGCCTCTTCTGAAAGTACAGCATGCTCAGCAGTGTGAATTTAACCGTTTCTGTTCTTAAAACTTGGATTTCTCACACTGAACGTTGACCTGAACGTGCCCCTCGGGAGCAGAAATCCAGCCGCAGAAGCCAGTTTTGCGGCCTCATTCGTGTACATCTAACTCAAGTCAACAGGAGCCACGATGAAGAAGTCGATTAATTGCAAGCACCGACAAAACAGCGATATGCTAAAAGGAACAAACCCAAACCCTTTTTGCAGCGGAATAAATGCGACGCGGATTCAATACGGTCCCTCATCCCGGTTTGTCGTACGACAACCAGCAACATTTCGACGACCTCGTTTTCTCCGTTCAGAAAGTTCTCTTGTCACAAACTATAGGCTGACTAAAACATTACTTATAACCAGGAGGGGAGGAAGGTGCAGGTATTGACATCTCCCTTTGAAATTTTGGGGCGCGCTGTCCAAAAGCACCTGGCTCCATGCAACAAGGCAAACCTGGCGACGCCCAGCAAATTCCTCAATCCAGCCGGGACCAACTCTCGCCGCTGCCAGGGTTGCGATCACCACCCACGGCCTTCCGTCCGCCTCCTCCTGCTCCTCCTGCTCCTCAATAAGAGCCTCCTAAAGGGGCACCTGCTGCTTCCCAGGACTTCCTTAAGGACACCCCTCCCGGTGTTTCGATGACTTTTGCTGCGCTCCTTTCACAGGTCCGGGAGCTGCACATCTGACCCAGGAGAGCCGCCAAAACTTCATTCGGAAGACAGCCACAACCGACGACGAGGCCTCCTCGGGTCGAGCCCCCGAGAGCCCAGAATCGTCAACCGATAATTCCCCCTAACCGTGTTGTGACAAATAACGGCGTGCCCTCTTCAACGGCATGCGTGTATCTGCTGTGTAAGAACACATTCTAATCTCCTCCGTGGAATAATTGCATGGGTCCCGTTCTGCCAAATGAGACCGTAATTAACCCTAATTGCTCAAAACGTAACTTGGCTAATTCAAGGAGATCAATTACTATTAAATGGCTTAACAAGACAAATTGCCGCATTAGGGAAGGGGCCGTGCACTGAACACCCGCATTTGCAGGCAACTGATTGTTGGTGCAGGTTCCACAGCGGCACTTGGGTTTTGTTGTCTCAATCAAGGAGCTCAGCACCATCGTCTCTTGGCGGGGATGTCACTGTCGGACAACTTCTGAGCCCAGCTCAGGTCTGAAATGAACTCACGCTGCTTCTTTGGGGTGCGTGAATAAGTCTCTTGCTACAGACAACCATTTGACGGCACGTCATCGATCCGCCAACGGGCGAAGGATGGCGGTGTCGCTGTTCAGCCTATTCACGTGCGTTGTGAGGACCAGGGTCCAAAGCGCTGCAAATGGACTACAGAGGAGGGGCACCGAACGTAGGGCGCTGAAGAAAACGTGGTGGGAGCTCAGCGGGACTTGACCAAGGGTGAGGAGGACAGAGGTGGGCAAGGATAACCCGAACTCTTTCTGGGGAAACATCACGGCGCGGGGTTGGGACTTATCTACGTAAGACAAGACGGAGCCAGTGTGGCGATACGGTGGAGGAACTCTCGCTTCAAGGACAATTTAGGAAATTGGTTTTCCCTCGGTTTTTGGGAGGGGGAGGGGGGAAACACAAAGGGGCTTAAATCTTAATCCTGGGGATCTTTCTGTTTTGGCCTTCAGACAAGACCTGCAAACTCGCCACCCCCAAGAGAGTTCAAAGTGGGGGCTTACTTGCGTGTCATGCTGGTATTCTGGGCTTGCCACTTTGCAGAGCAGGTTCTGGTCCCCCAGGTGGTGTGGATGGTTGTGTTGTCCTTCCATTGTAACATGCCAGGCCGTGTCCTTCAGCTGTGCTGAAACAAAAATATCACAATGTCAAAGGAAAGAGGCTCACAAGACGGGATACAAGCGGGCTGAAGAGGAACGTCAAAGCTCTCGTTTCCTTCCAGTCCTTCCCTTGGCAAACTCTGAACTTGATTTTTTTGGGGCTCTCAGTGCTTGCCTGCAGGTGGTTAATTGTGTATTTTTGTGCAAAGCCAGAAATGCCTTTCTGGCAACAATCACACCTGAACTGTCAGTGGTTTTATACATATAGCCATTTGCTAACAGTTGAAAATAAAACCATTCTTTTGTATTAAGCTGCAGAGCAGCTCTTTTGCCACTCGCGTTTCTTTTTTTTCCTTTTCATAAAAATGGGCATGCCTCAAGACATTTTCAGAACTATGCTCAGTTTTTCCCGTACAGGAAGCTTCGTTACCGAGAAAAATAAAAGCAGAACTCTTAGAAAAAGTGAGCGTGCGAAGAAGCAGCCGCGCTGGTTTAAATATAACTTATTCACAGGTACGGACGATGGACCGGAGGTTGGAAAGAAAAGTGGCCTCCATGCAAATTCAAGCTGCCAGGCAGATCGCAAGGCTGGGACGCAGCCTGAGGGGTGGGTCACAGAGAAGCGAAATAAACCGATAACACCCAGCCACCACCCTACTTCGGAAAGTCAGGCTTGTTCCAGACACGCAGGAGCGGTAGGTAGTTCCTTGAAGGGATGCAAAATCACACTGCGCCGGCAGCACCGAAGCTTCAAGCTGCAAAAAGTATTTTTGGGGTGACCGTTTCCGGTCGTAGCGCCCACCATCCGGGGCAGGTTTAGTGCTTCGAAGGCTTGGCTAAACCCGTCCCTCCCCCTAGCAGCCATCTGCTTCGCTCTTAACGGCGGAGTCTTCTCACAACCGAGCCTTCTGCAGAACGGGACGCGCACTGAGTGGACGCGCCCTTTTTGGGGCCCACCTCTTCGCGGAGGAGTTGCAGGGGAGGGTCTGCTCCGGCGTTCCCCTGCCGCAGGGGCCGCTGCACCCAAGGCAGACGGATCCCTCAAGCAGAAGAGTCGATCCTTTTTCAAAGCCGATCCACCCTTTCGCCGTACGCCAGCAGGGCTTTGGGAACCCCAGCGTGCCGACGGAGACGAACGCCCCAGTTGCCCCCAAAAGTAGATATCCCAGGGAACAAGGCCGAGGAACCTTTTGCCACCCCCGACAGGCCTAAGTACGGCAATCAGAAAGCCCACGGCAGGTGGAAGCCGGCCCACGATGGAGGGATGCCCGCCAAGGAGATCAGCTTCCTTCTCTCTGATGAATGCCGAGCCGGCACTTTCTTTCCAAACTGCGCTCGGTAACGGCTGGGATCAGCTTCATCGGGTACAAACACGCACCTCCGGATGCTCAGAGCGGACCCCCGGACCGCGTGGTGCTCCCCGAGGATCAGACAGCCCGAAACGCCTTCCAAGCGGAAGACGCTCGGTTTCCCTGCGCCAGCCCAGCCACCTTTTGGCGACGTGCACCCACCGGCTTCCCACGCGCTGCCCTGGGCTCCCTTTGGCCAGCCGCGCAGCCGGACAGGAGGAAAGCCGACTGCCACGCCGCGAACATGCATTTGGGCCGCCGAGAATGAACGTGGACGGAGAAGGTTCCCTGTCTTTGATGAGCTGCCCTTTCCGGGGTTAAGCTCATCCTGCATGCGCAGCCTTGTCTCGAGCACCCCGGAGTTAAAAATCACAATGGATCTCCGGGATGCTCTGACAGGAAATAAATGAAACGGAAGCCCAGCGGCGGGACCTTCCAGCGAGATGTCGTCAGGGGAGCCGCATCAGAGGGTTCCTCCCTGGGACATGCAAAGCACAGCGTCTGGAGGATCAAGAGGTCCAGGCAGCCACCCACCCACCCACATCCCCCAGCATCTGGAAGATGGAACAAGGAACCTGGCGCGAGGGCAGCTCATCGAGGCATCTTTCGGATGTCTTTATGAGCATATCCAAGGCCAGACCACCGAACTTCCCTCACTGCGCGTCACGTCAGGAAAAAAAATGCAACTGCAAAACCTCACTGAAAATCAAGTCTGCATCTTTTACGTCCCAAACCGGAGGCATCGAAACCACAAGGCTTTCCTTCTCCTTTGCAGTGCAACAGCAGGTTCTCATTTGCCACGAACCATCATCTGTTGAGATGCTGTGCAAGATATATAAAATATAAAAGATATTTTATATATATATAAAATATATATATACATATATATTTTAAAATCATGGTTCCACCTTGAGGCTGTGACACCGCTCGACTCTGGGTGGGGATCCCAAGGCCCCCTCCCTCCCTAGGCATCTCATCTCTGAGCAACTTTTATGGTCTGCTACCTTACAGCATTTATGCCAGGAGATCTTGTAGGAAGTATTAGCATTTTTGCTGCAATTTTGCTCGCCCGACCTTTAAATCTCATCCACCAGGGTAGGAACTCTGGCAAGCAAAGCCACTGTACTACACACTCCCTAAGTACCAGCTGTGTTAAGCTGCCCTGCCTCTCTCCCTTCCTCTTGTAACACAAGCCAGCATTAAAGACACAACCAGCCTTTCGAAGCTCTCTTCCACTCAACCTGGGCACAGGTTGCAGATGGACCCTGTCTAGCAACTGGCAAAGAGGCCTGAGCTGAACACAGAAGCACCTGACAGCCCTTTCAAAAACAGGGAGGGAGGATTTGCTGTAAGCCCCTGACCGGTCTGAAGTCTTCTGAAGGCAATTCAAGATGACTCAAAACTGCTCTTGTTAAGAGCAGGCTTTGTTAAAGCCATTTAACAGGAAGGACACACACACACAAAATAAGGCAATCACACATCCCTTGAAGAAAGGAAGCATCTTCCAGAAGAAGAAGAAGAAAAGCAACGCAGGCCACTGGTATTTCGCACAGCGGGGAGCAATGTAAGGCACTACTGGGTCTCGGAAAGTTGCAGAAGACACGTCCAGGCTTGAGAATGGCCTCCGAACTCACGGTGCTTTGATGGCCAGGTCATCCCGTGGTGGAGGGGGACAGAGTTTTGACCTGAGCAAGAAAGCTAAATCTTTGGTGCAGAATGAGGGAGTGCAGGTGGCCTCAAAGCTTCCACTTACTCCTCCTGGCTCATCACCACAACCGGTGTTGCTTCAGAGGTGTGTGGCGTCCCTGCTCTGTGCTTGGAAGCCGCCAGCGCACCGTGCACCAACGGGTCAAAGTGGCTCAGAGCTGGCTCGCCGCTGCCAGGAAAGCAAAGGTGACCGGCCCGCGTGGATGCATGGGTGGCAAGTTCCCATTCCGCCTGAAATAAGTTCCCCATTCAGCTCGGGTTTATGTTCCTGTCTTCAGTCAGCAAGATTAATCTTACAACAGGAAGACAGGAAGATGTTTCCACACTGTCTTCATTCACAAAAAAGGAGAAAAAAAGCGCCGGCGAATTCCGCTTCTTTTCAGACAGTGACTTGGTGGGTGTCCTGCAAATCTCCCCAGCATTATTTTCGGCAGCTGGGAATTGCAGTCAGTGCATATTGGGGAAGCTTGAAACAAGGAGAGGGGTTTTAATCAGCAAAGTTTTCATTTTTTTCGGGGGGGCTGATTAATTCACTGGTCAAGATGTGGATTCAAAGGCACAACCATCTGCATGGTCATCAAGTCCCAAACAATCAGATGAGCTGAAGCTCCAAGGATGTTAGCCAGGGTTGTAAAAATTGCAAAAAAGGTTTTGCAAAATTTCTTAAAAAGGCAACTGGGTTGTAATTACAAGATGTTTTTGCCTCCGAGTCCAGCTGCTTTTTTAAGAACCTTTGCAATTTTTTTTATGTTTTTGCAATTTTTACTACAGTGCTTATCACGACCTGGATTAATGAGAATATTCATAGATGTTTAGCCAGGGGTTGTTTGCGGACATGAATAAGATCTGGATCCAAGACATTTTATGTGCCTTTCCTTCAAATACTTCCTCCTGAAATATGCTGCCTTCCCCCGGAAAATTCCTGGTTTCGTCTCTCTCACCAAGGAAGTCTAGAAGGTCTAATGAGCTAATCTTTATAGCATCCATTCTATTTATAAATTTGCATTATCTGAGGATCTGCTGCTTTTTTTTCTTCCTGGCTGTTGGTCTGTATTAGTCATCCATTTCCTTGTTAATGGGTTTGAATGGATTCTTTATCACTTGTTTTAACTCTTCCCAACCTCCCAAGGCAAGTGCAGTTGGAAGGCAGGTTATAATTTAACTAGGTGCTTGCTAATTTGCATTGTCAACACAGCCCTGTAAAAAAGAACAAGGCTTTTCCCATTCATGTGCCACACCCTTTCCCATTAATGAAAATGTCCATGCTCTTTGGACTCTGGCTGGACAAAAGTATCATAGTAGCAGTGCTGCTTAACGGAGTATGCTACCAGTTGTACACTTGGCAACAGGCTCCACAAACAGCAGATTTCCAGGGCTTTGAGAGATTCTCAATTCAGTCCTCAGCTGCTCGAGGACAGTCCGGGAAAACCTTTCCATGAGACCTTGGAGAACCTCTTGAAACACGACTATCGATGGACCAACATGGGGTAACAACACATCTTAAGGGAAGCCCCAAGATCTGAACAGGAACTTGGGAACTGAAGTTGTAACGCGCAGTTGTCTTCCTTGATAGACTAAATATTGATGCAACTCAACTCCTGGACAATAAACTATGAAAAGCAACCCTCGGGTTACCCTCAGACAAAACGTACCTAAAAATGCAAATTTTACGTCCTTACCACTACATTTGATCTTACGTGTTGTACTGTTTATGGTTTGGTATTCTATTCGTGTCACTCTTACCTACCCATGAGACAGCCCCAATCATCCTCCATAAACTCCTCTAGAAGATTAAGTTGGCAGGAACTCTTAAAAATGTATTTTAGTTCACATTTCAGCATTTTCATGGTCTCACAGCAGAAAAATAACCGGAGATTCTACTCGGGTACAGATGCTGCGCACGACGTCTCGTCTCCTTGAAATGTGAACATTGTGGGGCAGACTCCTTTTCTAGAAGCAAAGATACTCCCTAAGCACGTGCCAAGTCTCATCTCGGACTTCGACCGCAAAGTGAACTTCCATGCAGTTTTATCCCTTTAACAGCTTGAGGAAATGGTGAGGCCACGAAGTGTTCTCGACACATTCACAGTTTTACGTCGTCCTTTGTGATGGGCGAAAGGCTGGGCTCCACTCCTCCAAGGTCTTCCTCAGAAGAAGCGATGTTGCGATAACTGTGTCGGGTGCATGACATGGAAACGCAAACGGTGAAGACTCAACCAAGCCCTCCAGAAGAAACCAAAAGAATCTGTGTTCTGTACGTCAGAACTACAAAGCCAGAAATGTCGGCCAACGCTCTCAAGTTTATGTGGGGCAGAAAGGATATCCCAACCCAGAAGAAGTCTCCCATTCGTTACTGACTGTTAATAGCGGGCAAGTAAAAAATATCGCACCTGGTTCTTCCTGTCTGTCTGAATACCAGGAAGAAAAGGGAGAGGAAGGGCACCCCAGCGTCAAAGCTGTGTGGAAAAGCAAATTCATGGCGCCTCCTTCATCGCGGCTTGTTTCCACCACCACTGAAGGAACGAGGTTGCCTCTGAGTTATAAATGCCGCTCTCCGAACCAACACAACGGCCTCTGCGGTGTGTTGTGCCTAAGAATATTACAGAGTTTGCTCCATGAGGAAAAAAATCTGTTTTCCATGGAAAAGAAAGGAAAGTAACTAGAACGGCAAATCCTGGGGGAACTTATTAGATCCTTGAAGAGCCACGGCGAGGCCTGAAACCTGCTTCTGCCAGCAGAAGATTCATCTTAGATGGAGACGGAACAGCCAGGAGAGAGGAAAGCCCTGAAGGTTAGGCTTCGGGGTTCTCCGATAATTGAAGAAATGCATCTTGGCAGCAAATACTTATTTAATTTTGCCGCATTAGACTTCCTTTTTGCAAGACTCGCCACGGCTGGCCGTACTGGGTGAGCGGCACGGATCACGGTCTCCAGCCTGAATCGAGCGTTGGGCCTCCCTTGCTCCAAGCCTGCAGCCGAGATATTTCAAGGGAGCCAAGCTGCTGCCCGTTTTCCGAGGAGAAGTGGGGAGGGGGGAGAAAGGCCTTTTTCCGAGATAGCCAAGGAAGGACGACGGGGGGAGCTCTGAGCCACGGAAGACATCGCAACAGTCTTGGAAACTACTGCTGGCCAAGCGGGGCGCGCGCAGAAAAGTTCCGCGACGTTCTCCGAGGCAGGAGAGTGACGTTCCTGCTCCACTCAGCGATTCCCACGGAGCGTAATTCGCGGGAGCGGAGGGGGGTAAGGAGGACCGCAGCAAGACGGCCTTCATGCGCTACGACGGCCACCTCACGTGAGGTTTTCTCGGTCCTCCCTTTTCTCTCGTCTGTGCCAAGGAAGCGGCGCTCTTCATCATCTCAACTGCGCTGCGTGACCCTTGGGGTGGGCTGCACAGCCCCCGCCCAGGGAGGTCCTTAAGACGGACCATCAGGTCTGCACCCGAGGTTGCCGGTGGGTGGGCGACTTCTGATGGCGGGCTTTCCTTGGTGGGAGTGAGCAGATGTTTGTGGTCTTGACGCTGAACATCTGTTTGGAGGTCCACCCGAACCCTCGGAAGGTGCCAGCCGTTGCTCTGGGACGGTGAAGACTCTCGTCGCGTGGCAGCGCAGAAAGCTCCCACAGATCTTTGTAGGCGACTCGACCAAAGGCACGAATGAAGCACTTATCTTCCGCGAAGAACGGATTCTCCGCTGGGTGAGAAGTGCTAAGCCGTGCAGAGGGGAAGACACGTCCGCAGCGATGTCCACACCTAATTACAGCAAGGTGATCATGCTCACGAACCCCGCAAGTCCCCAAGAACGAAACGGAAGGCAAAACCTGCACAAGATACCCGGCAACCCCGGAAAGGAGTTACAAACCTCCCAAATATGACCAGAGGATGGCAAAACCCCGTATCATACAGCCAAGAGGCACACATGCATTTTCACTGACGAAGAAGGAAACCCAAAGAACCAAATCTGGTTTAAAAATTATACACAAATCTTTCCACACTGTGATTATTAGGCGGTTCTCCTCTTCCTACGGTTGACAAGATGTGATTACATTGGAGCAAGTGACCCCTGAAAACAGTTAGAGGCTTAAGCCAGTTAAAATTTATTCTGTAAACATCCTGAAGATTAAGGGATTTTTTGCCCTCCGTCCCAGAAGCTCTTTTGCAAGGAGAGCGATTGTGGTGGTGCAGAATATCGACGGGGCAGGAGCACCTTGCGCAGACCCAGCTTGCGCGGGAAGCAGCGCCTGCCGTCCTTAATCCTCCAAGAGCCGAAAATCATCACTTAGATCCCCCCACTGATTGAAGACAGTCTGTGAAAGGGTGGAGCTCAAGCGGCTCTTAACTCCTTCGGCCACGATTTTCTGACTTTGCTTCCTGGCCAAGCGCCGACCCCTTCCCACGTCTCAGGCGAACAGAGCCGTCTTTTCTGGCAACGCTTTGAAGCGCAAATTGCCCAACAGAAAAGGAAGTTCCCGATTAGTTTTCTGGGACTTTTACTTGATTTGAATGAGCCCAAAATAAGGCACTGTACCAACAGAAGGGAATGTCTGCAGCTCAGGGTTGAACTGTGGGGTCCTCGGCGGTCTCTGAGCTTGGCTGTTTCCTTGCAGACGTTTCGTTACCAAACTAGGTACCATCATCAACCTCGGAGAGTACCTAGGACTCCACAAGAAACGGTAAAAATCAACTTTTTACGACTGGTTTCTCCAGCTTCTACCATTAGATCACTTCTCCTAGCGATGCCTCGAGAGCTCAAGAATCGCGATAAAGGTAGTCCTCGACTTATAACCGCAAGTGGGACCGGAACTCCTATTGCTAAGCAAGGTGGTTGTTAAATGAACCGTGCCCAGTTTTAGGAGTTTTGCTGCAGCTGTTAAGCCGATCGCCGCAATCCTTAAATGAATCACACGGTGTGAAGTGAATCTGGCTTCCCCGTTGACTTCGCTTGTTGGAAGCCCTCCGGGAAAGTTGCAAATGCGACCCCAGGACGCTGCGGCCTCCATAAATAAATGCCGGGGGGCCAAGCGACCAAACCTTGATCATGCCATTCAACGGCTGTTCGTGCGATGACTGGCCAGAAGTCATTTTTTTCAGTGCTGTTGCAACCTCGGTCCCTAAATGGGTAGTCGTAAACCAAGGACGACTCGTCTTCCCGCATTGTGACAAACTAGAAGGAGAGGAGGAGGCGGTTTTGCTCAGCCGAGGTGAGCTGGCAAGGATGCAGATAAAATTACCGTCTTCACGAACGACTCCAACGCGTTAAGACGGCGGAACAACGAAGCAGCACAAAAGCGCCACGTTCACGAAGAGGAAGGCAGCGTGGACAGCCGCCATCGGCGAGGGCGAAAGGCACATGGGCCCGACAGTCTCCACAAAGGAGGGACGGGCGCAAGAGTGCTTCCGTTGCTGCTGCTCCTGCAAGTCCCGCCTCCAGACGGGCCCCCACGTCCCTCCTGGCACGCGTGGGGGCCCCGCCGAGACGCTCAGCCGAGAGTGCGGATCCAAATGCGGCAAGACGGGTCTAACATGCCGAGAAGGTGTGCCTCGTGCAGCGTAAGAGCACCAGGCCAGCTCTTCAGCTGGCACCCAGAAATAAACTGGCATCGGTGCCAACCCGAACACTGGTGTCCTTCTCATGGCGGGGGGCAGCCGCAGCCCAGTCCCGCGGCTGCAAAGAGGAGGAGAGGAGGCGTCCTCTGCAGAAGAAAAGCCCTCCGCGCCTGGCTGGTCCTCGCGGGCAAAAGGAGGACTACAAAGCCATTCTCACAACCAACCTCGAAACCAGCGTGCGCCGTTGAACAGAAAGGAGACTTCCCCCTTCCTCCAGGTTTTCTGGATTTAAAACTACCAACCCCGGCGAGATAAATGTGAGTTGACCAGAGGACGAGCCGTTTATTCTTTAAAGATTCCTTAGCAGCACAGAATTAAAAATAAAGACTCTGAAAAAGAAAATGCCAGAAGCAGGAAACCGGTCAGGGACACGGCAGACCACAAGGGTAGAAGAAAGAGGTGGGCTTTGTTTTGTTTTTCCCCTGAGAAACCCGGTCTTGAATGCACGTGCACGGGAGACGAAGACGGGAGGCAACGCTCTGCACTGTCATCTCGTCACTTGTGATCTGAGTGGCCTGAGCTTAACGCACGCAGAAGAAAGCTGAGCGAATGCCTCTCATACGAGCAAGCGAGCCAGCATAAATAAATAAGAAGGGGCCCGCTGTACATTTCGGGGTCTTATTCAATGACTCCTCAACTGCTACCCCGTCTTTGCAGCGGGCAGGTGGGGAACACCCGGCTGGTCCCTGCGGACGGAAAGGGAGACTCGATCAATCCGCTTGGAGATCCAGGCCTCCAGCTCGATTCCAGGGAGGAGACATTTTTTCCTGCCCAGCAGTCGGCTTTAATATCACCTGCAAGGACACTTCAAGATTGCCTTGCAACTGATATTAAAGCAGACTGCTGGGCAGAGGGGGGGATTAATTTTTTCTGGATTGGAAGAGAGGAGGGGGAGGCCCTACAGCCCCCTCTGAACTGAATTCAAGCGTCTGAGATGTTTTACATATCCATCCGCAGGACTTTTCTTTAGCCCTAATTCATTAGAGGAGTGCCCTGGGCATTTTGGGGAAAACATTTCATTTATTTATTGAATTTAGACACTGCCCATCTTACTGTCTGAGTGACTCGGGGCGCTT
>JANHZU010003464.1:100157-111934 GCA_032468055.1 Acrochordus granulatus
CATCCATCCTTCCACTTGCCCAGGGAATAGAGGAATCCCTAAGTGACCTCTCTGTGGTTTGTAAAGCATTCATCCAAATGGGTATCTCATACTACTTGGCCCTCTTAGCAAGTCAGAACTTGTACCTAAATCTCTGGCTGATGTTTCAGACTAGTTAAGGGGAGCAGATTAAGATCTGGTTGGAGATACCTTCAATAAAGTACAGTATGAACACAAGATCTCTGTTGGCTTAGCTGGGGTAGATCTTAGCAAGAAGAGCCACTGAAGACCAGCCCTTGAGTTGTGATGTTGCCCATGTTGCTTTTGGTGAGTCAAAATTTGGCACCTGGCGTAGAGAGAAGGGGGGGTGATACAACAGGTTTCCCATGGACAAGTCAAATGGAGAATTTGACATCTTTTAAAAGAATCATATCTTGCTCTTGTTTATTTCAGCTTTTTAAAAAGCTAATGACCTCACTGCAGCTTCTCTGTAATTACCGTGTTTAAACTTCTGTGCATTTTTTTACTTTCAACAGCCTTTGCTAAAAAAAACAAAAGGAAGTTAATGAGAAGAGAAAAAAGACATGAAAGAGGCTTTCCTTCTGATTGCTGTGTTAGAACTCTTGCCTGAAAAATAGGTTATATTTCTTCTGTTTGCCATTGAATCCTCATTAACTTTACATTTTAATGATGTCCAGAAAAAAACCTTCATTCTATTATACAGTTCATAGCTTAAAGGGATGCTTAGGGGAAAGCTTTTTAACTGAATTATAAATAATGGTAGGCTATAGGGTTTTTTTAAATGCCTAAATGCTATCCTGTAGAAACATTTTTTCCCATACTATTTCTTTCCTCCTAATTTAAACATAATTATAAGACCATGCACTTCATTTTTGCAGTAGAATGATATTTTCCAAAAGTGTTCATGAATTTCTCTGTCCTCCACTCACATTACTTGCCAATTTAGGTTTTCAATTTGTAGTGGAAAAGGATAGCCATAATAACCCCTGCCTAAACTTTAATTCCCATTCTCTTAACTGAAAAATAAAGATTCTAGTATTGCTGAAATATGGCAGGATTTGTGGGATTTGGATGCCCCAGTAGCATGGCCAGGAATTGACCTAACACCCAATACATTAGGAGGGTGCCAGGTTGCAAAAGGCTGATTTACAAGAAGCTCCTGGCTAAAGAAGCAGCAAACACAATCAGGGTTCACAGCTGTTTCTCAGCTGGAGGGCTGCAGGTAAAACTGCTAAAAGAGACCTGGCTAATGCTTCCAAAAATGGGCTGCTTTCACCTGAATTTCAGGGACATGGCTTGGGGATGTTGAGGGCCTTCAAACTTCAGTCCTATTGTCTACGCCTCATTCAACGGTTCCTTGTAATTTTTTTTTGCACATGTAGAAGTTTGAAGGTATTATGTGAATCCTGTGGACTGAAATATGCAGACTGAATGTGTGAAGGCTGGATAAAGTTTCAGAGAGTAATGTGAAATCTTCCTCAAATGGCAAATTCTGATTAAGCTGCAACTTCCAAAGCCAGGTTACTCTTGTTTATGCTTGTAGTCGGACCAAGTTTCAGAAGGGCTCAACCTCTAGCTTTCCCAAGTTAAGCCAGAAGTTGTCCATTTAGGAAGCTCATGAGTCTACTCTGGAGCAGATTAAGGTGTAAAATGACCACCACATGGAATGGTAGCAGGGAGTGGCTTTGCCAGCTGGCCAAAGGTCTGTGTGCCAGTCAGAGTTGCTGACTTATTAATTTGACTGGTGCCTCTGTCCTCTGCTCCATGAAGCATCTAGAACAAGGGCGTCCAAGCTTGGCAACTTTAAGATGCGTGGCCTTCAACTCCCAAAATTCCTCAGCCAGCTAGGCAATGCTGGGCTATGCTATGCTGGCTGAGGTAATTCTGGGAGTTGAAGTCCACATCTTAAAGTTGCCAAACTTGGACATGCCTGATTGAGAACTTACAGCAAGCATCTTGAAGGTGCTTCACACAGTTCCCCGAAGCCTGATATGAATTGGAGGGGTTAGGCTCTGAAGTTCAAAGTTCAACTTTTATTGCACGGTAGACACAAGTGATTGTGTGTTTTGTTCCACGGCTGTGCTGGTTTTACTCTTTCAACCCATTTCAGTCATGTATGTTCAGAACATGAACCTGTCTACAGCAGCGGTCACTTTTCTGGGCCCAGCTTGGTCAGGCTGCAGTGAGAGCTCTTCTTGAAGCTTTGCTTTCCAGATCTTCTCATCTCATGCGAAGATGGGGCACCTCGTCTTATTCTTCATGTTAATTTTTTGATGCGAACTCTTCTTCTTGTGGACAAGGCTGCCTGGCCCTGCTGTGTGAGTTCCTGAGACTAGAACCCGCGTGTGAACTGGATTCAGAATTTAAGAATGGAGAAAAAAAGAGAACTGTGGCATGTCACTGTCCATGGACCATTAGTAGAGTAGATCTTCCATCTCTTGGTTTTCTCATCTCCCATCTTTTTATTTTGAAGACGATTCAAACTCAAATCCTAGGATTATAGGACAATGATCTTGATTTATGATCTGTTTTCCTCATGGAAACGCCCCTCCAAAAAACGCAAGCTTACTTCCTGTGCTCCTTCCTCCTTGTACTTAGTCAGCAGCCTTGCTGTTTACGCCATTTTCTGTTCCTTCTGCCCCTGATTCGTTCAGATCCTGCCAGTCTTGCTTTCCTGCCCCATCTTCTTCTTTCTCTTTATTGTTCACTTCTAATTATCAAGAGCAAGTGTGTTGCACATTCCACTTTGCAAAGCCACATAGACAGGCAAAGATAATGGTGAGGTCCACTTGAAAAGGAGACAGGACACATGGAGAATTTCTGGTTTTCTGTTCTTGCTTGGCATGTAGTTGATAATACTACTAATAAAAAAAGAGATGCATTATCAGGTCCTTCTCATTTAGTGGTTTACACCTAATCATGGGCTAATGATTGTGGATAGAAGAAACATTCCTTACATTTGCGCACCTAGGTTTCTTTTCTGTGCACTGTTTTTGCTTTATTTCTGAAGCTTTGTCTTGCATAATAGGGAAGACATTTGTGTGGGTCTCTTTCTCCCCATCCCATCACCCCCCTACATTTCCACATTCAAGGAAGTTACTCTAGAGAAACCATAAAAGAAGACCTATTTTTATCTCCAGCTATTGATTTTTAATTAATGTTGCCTAGGCTGATGCATATTGACAAAATTGCTAACAGCTTGTGGCATTTTTTAAAATTAGCATCTTTTTTTTAGTATTTTGACAGCGTCATTCAGATCTCATGATAAAGTACCTTGTCAGGTTAAATGTGTTAAAACATTGAACTGAAAGAAGGGGATGTAACAGTCAGGGCTGCTTGGAAACCTTGCTTGGCTGTCAAAGTATTTAAACAATTTTGTGTTTTGGTTTCCTAGCTTCAAACTGCTTCTCAGATCCCTTGCTAATTAATCTAGTTAATTCTTTGTAGACCTTAATCTCCTTGCTTAGCTTTCATAATTTAAAAATTACTCTGGGTTTAGAGGAAATCTGGAATCTTTAAGGA
This sequence comes from Acrochordus granulatus, assembly GCA_032468055.1. Lineage (NCBI taxonomy): Eukaryota > Metazoa > Chordata > Lepidosauria > Squamata > Acrochordidae > Acrochordus > Acrochordus granulatus. The sequence continues at coordinate 103,680 of JANHZU010003464.1, forward strand.
AGGATGTGCACGTGCGTGTGTGTCTGTGTGTGAGGCAGATGTGAATGTTGTTTTCTTTATTTGTCTTTCATAAAGAAACTGGGTGCTTGTGGTTGAAATTTTTGTTCTATAACTTTCACCTTGTGGCTTTTGGAGGTGATGAGTCATCAAATAACAAGATGAAAATGCCTTTCTGGCTCATAGGTAGTCTTGAAGGAGTCAAAGTTATCAAGGGAATGAATGGAAATCTTGGGTCCTACATAGGATGGACATGTTAGGTCTACAAAATGAAAGGAAGCCCAACTGAATGTGAGGATTGCCTAAAAATGTTTCAGGATGTTGCTTCTGATGCGTGTTTGCTTTTAAACAGTTGTGGTTTATTGGCCAGGTTTGCTCCAAGAAGGAGATGTGCAGTACCTAAATTTGAACCTGTCTACAGCGGCGGTCACTTTTCTGGACCCAGCTTGGTCAGGCTGCAGTGCTCATCTCACGCTAAGATGGGGCACCTTGTCTTATTCTTCATGTTAATTTTTTGATGTGAACTCTCCTCCTCCTCCTCTCCCGTGCAAGTCCCTACTCCATGGATGTGTTCGTATGAATGAAGTCCTCGCCTTGTGTGCTTGCATCTATTTCCATTGCCTTGCTTGGCTTGGGAACCTCTTTCCATAACAATCTGCTCTGTGCTTGAAAAACATGGCTGTGTTTCCACCCATTTGGCCACTTCAGTCTTCGTCCCCTTCCAAGTCATTAATGAGTCTCTGAAAGGACACGCAGGGTTGTCCAGAACAAATTCTTGGGCACCCTGCTGGTTTCCTCTCTCTGTTGAGAAAATTGGGCATTTATTCCTGTCTTTTGTTTCCGTATCTTTTCGCCGTGAAGAGAGCCCCCTTTTTCATCCTCTCTCCAGCACTTAACCTCCTGAGAGCCTCTGCCAGAATAGTTCTACGAGGTTCTTCTGGAAATTCAAGGGGTCCACAAACCACCGGTTACCATACGCTTGTTGGCACGTTAGAATTTAACAGCATTTTCAGAGGCTCCCTTCCTTTTGATTGCAAGGCTGTTGAGTTTGAGGAGGCTGTTGTCCTGGCTGAGTTGGGTGTAACAATTGCAGCCTTCACATGGATGCGGGGGGGACCCGTCCTCATGGGCTGAAAAGCATGTCAAAATATTAAATTTCCTGGCTGTCCGACTTAATACAATGAGGAATTAAGGCATGGCGGCTTCGGTGGGTCCACCCAATCTAAACATTTGGTTTTGCCAGCTTGGTTTCCATTGCAACCAAGAGAGAAAAAACGATTCCTTCATTTATGGAAGCAATTTTTTAAAAGGTGTTCTGGGAGCAGGGATTTTACGACATAAAAAGGGAATTGTTGCAGTTTTGAACAGGCTTAATCCTGTAATTCTGTATCTTTTGTTTCTGGGACCTTTCTTTTTTCTATATAATTTACAGTGTAACTTTACTACTTGGTCTATTTAGTATCATGTTGCAGATTTTATGGGCTTTTGCTTATTTTTGAGCTGTTACATGTATATTACATATATAGAAGTTCCTGTTTAGGTTGTGTTTGTTTTTTTGAAAAGGTTTCTTTTTAAATTCAGGTCTTCCCATGCTCTGCTACTGTTGGTCCTAAGCAGGGATGTTTCTGTTTGCCTTTCGACACAAGTTTCTTTCCTTGGACTTCTGTAAACCTTGCGGCGGCCACCAGGAGCTTCTACTCAGAAATCTTTTCCGCTTTTTGTAGTAGAGTTCACAGCTGAAAAAGTGCACGTTGGAGGCCTACATAATGGCCAGGTCAGCCTTATGGGGTTCCTTTCCTCTCTAACCACCGTACTGGCACCGAGATGAGAGTATTTGAAGGAAATATGGCCAGATCAGCGAGCGATGACACTTTCTTCTAAGGAGGAAAAGCAGGAGAAAGCGAAATAGCCTAAGTGTTAACAAGCTCTCTGCTGGGCTGCTAATTGGAAGAAGTGAGAGATTGTCTTGGGTTAAGAAGCCGGATAGAGTTTGGCAGTTCCCCCATTTCTCTGTGCCAGCTTACCAGTGTGCCTGGTGATGGCCCTGTGGCTGTCTTTTGGCAAAATTGTGCAGGACAATTTTATTTTAAAAATATAAAAATATTGTTTTTTTATAAACCAATTTATTGGTTTACTGTCTTAAATTTGCAGGTTGTGTTGCGATGGCCAACCTGAGTTGACCATACAGCATCGCCCTGCTAAACACCTGGCGAGGAGCAGGATGACCCCATACATTGCATACAAAGACCTGGACTGATAAGTCTGGGCATCTCCAGGGCCACTGTCTTCTCCTTCCTTTTGTTAGAATGACTTAATATTTTCCTCCCAGCTTTCAAGGGAAAAGAAGATGAAATCTAATCTTTTATTCTAAAGATTAGGATAAAATTGGGTCCCTGAGAATGGAACTGGGGGAGGGCTGGGCATGGATCCCCCCATGCTCTGGGAAGGAAGAGCTGGATCAAAAACTGACTTGCACAGCTGATAACTCCCTGTGAACCACTGTGTGAGTTAATTATAGAGAGGGTGAAAAAAAGCATTTTCCAATATTGGTACATTCCTGGCACCCAAGTTGTATTTTTAAACACTGGTGGGGGTGTAAGCTAACATTTGCACAAACAAATCCTTACCCCCTTTTTTTCTGCCTTTAATGACAGTAAAGTTTTCTGCAACAGCCAATGCATTTAGTTCTGTCCTGGATGCCTTTAAGGGGTGACTGTACTATTAACAGAGGAGTTTGGTGAGCGGAGACAACGGATCCTTGTCTGTTCTTTTGTGCATAAATAGTTGGAGACACATTGTTCAGCCTGGTCTTCCTCTGGAGTTTTCTCCTTTCGATGAACTGGAAGTTTGGTTGCCTGGCTGAAGGTGGCTGGATTGTTCCTCCTCCAGCCTTGGTCATGCTGCCTAAGATGCTTGGACCCAACCAAGGAAGAGGGTTAGCTCTCTTTCCATGACCAGTTGTTGCTTTAAGATACAACCAAGCTGTGGACTGTGAACATTTGCATGGATGGCGTCCTCCTCGGAAGTTCTAGGTTGTTCAACAGAATGAATAAAAGGTAATTGTTTTCTATATAAGTACAATTATAGCTAGAGATTTCCTGTTCTTTTTCCTCTAAAAAAGAGAATAGATCTCCCCACCCACCCTTTGCGTTCAGTTCTTTCCTTTGTAATGAGGAATAGGGTCTTGAACTACAGTTGGGTTGGGTTGGGTTGTAACACATGGATAGTTGTTGCTGCATTTTGGAGAGGGAAAGAGATTGATATTTAAGGGTCATATTATGAAGACATGGAGGAGACCTCAATGGTTGGTGAAATGGCCTGCTGGGGTTTGTCTAAAGGATCAGCCTGATCTTCAAAGCTTGGGGTGAGTGAAAAGGTGAAAACAGATGACCATTTCTTGGTGGTTTTTTAGTCCGGAATAACTTCCAGTGATTAAACAATCTTGCCTATTTATTTTAATTTACTTGTATGCTAGATCTTGACTCGGGTAGCGTTGGCCTCTCTGCTTCAAAGGCACTTTTCTAAAAGGGGTGGAGGAAACATGCTTTCCTTCCTAGACTTTGTCTATAAATATCATCCAGTTTTTCAAATGGTGGGCCTATGAATGATGGGTGAGTGAAAGGAAGCAGAAGGTTTTTTCCACTTGTCGTAGTTTGGTATTCAGGGGACATTCAAATGCTCAAAGAAAAGAGCATCCCTAATGCAGAGCAGATTCCCACCCTATCAGCTGGAAAATTAAATCAGGTTCCCGCATGGGTTTAAACTGAGGCTCAAGGAGAAAGGGCTTTAGTCTCTTAAAAAGCATGAAATTGCAAAATGAGATTTTTTTTAGTCTTGCTTTCAGGTCTTTGTTAAGAAACTTCCCTTACTTCTGAGCCTTAATGATGTTCTCCATTAATGAAGATATTCATTTGGCTTTGGGTTTAAATCTAGATGGGAAAAGCCATCATAATGAACTAGGTTAGTTCAAATGCGTTTTGTCGAATGCCTTATCTTTTGCAGTAGTCTGGTCCTATTTGAGATGGAATAAATAGGGCTTTTTTTTGGTTTGAACATTTCCTAAGTGGTCTAAAAACGTATAGATGAACTTCTGAACTCTGCATTCAAGACATTTAAGGTGAATGTGCAATTTAGAAAGCAAGCCAGAACTGAAGTGACCTGTATGAAGAAGTCATGAAAAGTGACCATGGAGGTGTGAGTCTGTGAGGATAATTTGCAAAACCCATGCCTGGAGGATTCTTCTGGAACAAATTTTTTTGAGTGGTTCTCCCGCCCTGTTTTATCTTTTGCAAGATCTTGCCTTTGAAATAATCTCCAGAGGAATTTGGACCACTTTCTGTATTCTTGTGGTTGGGCTTTTTAGTGGTCCTGGCCAGTCAGAGAAGGTGAACCCAGCATGCTTCGAAACAGCAGGAAAACCCCCGAAGTGTCTTATCACTTTCTTTGCTTTGTTCCTTAGAGCTAGAATTGTGGGGTAGGAAAATAAAAGAACCATGATAAAAACATTTTTTGTGTGTATGTGTGTGGGGGAGAATTTTCGTCCCCTTCCCCCCAGATAAAACTGAAGAGCAGCGTTGTTCCGGATTTTCCTCGGGGTTCTCTGAGGATACAGGCTTATTGGGACGAAGAACCCAATTCCTGTTTCAAAGCATAAGAAAAGGAAGCCTTTAGTGGAGGTATAATTGTGTTTAAAGGGTAGGTGGCCTTCTTAACCAATGTATGCCTGTTTCTTGGTGCAGCCACTCTGCTTTGCAGCAGTCTCTCTCTTTTAATTTCCTTCAGCAGTTCCTAAATGTCATATTTCCCAAGGCTCTTCTCTTCGCTTTTCCAGTTACTCAGGTGTGCAGCTTAGCTTGTAGCAAACAGCTTTATTTCTGCTGTTGCTGTGCGTTTAGAAACATGCCACTGTTGGAAAAAAAGGAAGCAAAGCCATCATTAGGCAGCATCTCAGTATTTCTTTAGAGCTGGTCTAAAACTAAAAATGAAGTTTAGGCTCATCAGGATCTCACGTGGAGCCATGGTGGGCTATGCTCTGAAGACCTAGAAAGTGCCTTCAAGTGGGTGGAGGAGGAGGGGGGAGCAGCATCGTCACTCATCTGTGCCAATTGCATTATTTCATTACATGGCACCTGAAGGGACTTGTGCAGTTATGGCACAAGTCAGCTTGGGGTTCCCTTGCCCGCTGGGCTCTCTCCAAGCAGAATTTCCAGGGAGTGAGAATTTGCAGAAAACATGACCCAGATTTTGGGGATCAGAGTCCTCTCCATCTGAAATATACTGACAGTTGAGGCATGGCTTCAGCTTAAAGGGATGCTGCTTGAAACTCCAGTCTTAGCTGTAATAAAGAAAATCCTTGTAGCTCACCGTTGAACTGTGGGGTCCTTGGTGTTCTCTGAGCTTGGATGTTTCATGCAGATGTTTCATTACCGCACTGATACATGCACTGTCAATGTTTACCATGAAATGTCTGCAAGAAAGCTCAGAGAGCACCAAGGACCCCACAGTTGAACCCCGAGCTACGACTGTTCTCTTCTATTGGTACCTTGGTGCTCTTTGAGCATGATGGTTTTCTTGCAGACGTTTCATTACCCAACTAGGTAACATCATCACAGCTAGAAGGGAGAGGGGTTTGCTTTCTTTTTATATATACATTTATATATAAAGCCCCTGCAGGAAACCAACTTTGGTAGACTTTGGTAGTGTGTACATGTGTATGGCTTGACTATTAAGTTTCTCATGCGAAAATGACCACAGAATGGTGGAAGCCATTTCTGCCATTATAAGCCTGATGTATATCCAAGATCCAGAAGGTGATCTTTGGAAAGTGTCTGCCCCTAAAATAGCTTTCTATTCAAAGTGCTTCCTTTCCTGTCATCCTAACCTGGTCCCTATTTTTGGCTGAATTTGACAGTTATTTTTGTAATGATCCTGATAGAGCCAGTAAAAGCATTTTAAGAGAGGAAGATGAATGGCAGTCATCACTTATCTTCATCTCTACCAGCATTTCTCAGCCTTGGCCACATGGGTGGACTTCAGGTGACCAGGGTTGGGAAACACTGACCTTTTTTCTCCAGGAATGTCAGCTTCAGCTCCCATTGTCCCCAGCCACACAGGTTTCCTTGCCTTTGGAGGGGGAGGAAACAGCAGGGAACTGGGACTGGTTTGGCTTCAGATTCTAGCTTTTCTATCCTTAGAAGAAAAAGGCTGTCATTTTTGTAAGGATGGGGGAAAATACTTGCCACAGATCTATTTATTTATTTTTTTGGAGCAATATAGCAGGTGGGGTGGAAATAATGCACAGAGTGTGCAACCATCTGTTGTTCACTGCTCCGAGATTCACGCGGCAGCCCCCCACCGAAAAGCAGCACACCCAAAAAAGGCGTAAGATTGGGTCTGACGCGTCTCTGTTTGGAAAGCTTGCTCTGAAAAAAGCAGCAAAGTGCAAGAATGATGCACGAAAAGGAGTGTGTGTCGCGGGTCAGCTGCATGTTCTGGCAGTGTGGTGGAAGGAAGTGTTTGCACAAGTCTGTTTATTAGGGCATGCAATTGAGAGGAGTGTGCAAAATGCACCTCAGGCCAGGTTGTCCACCGGAATACACGCACACATGAATCTGCATAGACTGCATCACCTGTGGCAGAATGAAATCCTCATAGGCAGACCAGGGTAACGGTAGCCCAGTGTGGATTTAGCCTGATCCACATACAGAAGGTCCTCATTTAGCTACTGCCTTGTTCTGCAACCATTCACAGTTACCATGGTGATGAGAAAGTCACTTTGCACCCCGTGCTCGCATTTACAACCTTTGCAGATCTATAAAGCGAAGAAAAGCTGAAGTCAGAGTGTAACCAGAGGGGTGGTTTCGGTTAGCGGCTGCTCCTCTTAACAATCAAGTTGCCTGTCCCAATTATGGTCGCTAAACAAGGACTCCCTCTGTCTTCCTGCATTTTGCAGGTATCCCAAATTTTCTCCTTTAATTAAAAAGAGATGAACTGGAAGCAGTGGCAGGATTCTAGGGAGGCGCTAGATTTTTTTATGTGCTTTCCTTTTCCACACAGAAAGAATTGGGAGGGGAGGGGGAGTCTCGATCGATAAAATAAAATTCCCCCTGCATAAAATGCGAGGTTTTTTTCAAATGCTTTGGAAAATGCTCCCAGACGGTTAAATCCCCGGAGCAGCGAAGCGGATGCAGCGCAGATCGTTGAAGAGTGCTAAAATTTGAAGAGGCATGCAAGGGGAGGCCTGCCAGATGGACCACTTAAAGGCATTTTTGCAAGCTGCGGGGTTCCCGGAGGCATCCGTATGGCCTGCCTGCGCTGCTGCTGGTGGGAACTGGGAGACTCGGGAAAGCAGCAGTGGGCCGGGGCCGGGCTGAACCGAGCTCTGGGCTGGGCCAGGCGCGGCGCGGCAGCCTAGCTCCCTGCCTCCACCTCCATTGGTCCCCTGCATCTGGTTGGGGACTTGCGGTGGCCCAGTCCCGGGGAAGCGGGCACCCCAGAGGCATGAGAGGAAAGCCCCAGAGGTGGGTTAGGGGGCATGCCATCCGCCTCTGCACAGGTGAAGCTGGAGGGCCGGCATCAGCCCGGGGGAGTTAGGATGAACCCTGCGATTTGGGAAGCTAGCGAGAGAGCAGGTTGCGGTGGGGGGGTCATGGGGCAGCGCCCAGTCTGGGCTTTGCAAAAGCGTTGGGCTTGTGCTCCCCCGGACTCCTGGTCCCAGGAAGGCGCCTGCCACGAAAGCCCACTCTCTGCACGTCTTCAAGCTGACTCTGGTGTGCGAGTGGCGTGTGAGTTTCTCTCTCAGCTCCGGCAGGGGTGTGACCGAAATGAACATTGCCCGTCCTTGCCGACACGGCTCCTTTCAGCTCAAGAAGCAGGAAGAAAATGGCCCGTGTAGCATGACGTCAGAATCTGGGCACTCGGTTGTCTTAACCTCCCAAAATCTGCCGGAATCCGTTGGAAAAACCATTGCTAGGTCGGTCATTCAGCGGTTTGCACCGGTGGGAACTCAGACTCCCAGGTTGGGCCTGGCGCTCCTTGCGAATGAGGCTGTGGAGGAGAATCAAGTAGGGCAGAGGAGTTGGGGGTTGGCCCTTCCCACTTTCAGGTGGAGGTCAGTTTCCCTCGAGTCAGAGGGACTTTCTTTGGAGGGGATGGAACACACCGGATTGGTCCGGTGGTAATTCTGAACTTTTGGTCTTCAGCGTGGATCAAATCTGGGCAAATCAAATCAAATCAAATCCTCCCTCCCTCCCTCCTTC
>JANHZU010003464.1:131960-157008 GCA_032468055.1 Acrochordus granulatus
GCCGGGGCCTTTTCCTGGAACTTTCTCCGACTTCTTAGCCCTGGATTTCTTGCCTGGTTCTCATTCAAACCAAAACCATGGTTTTGGTCAGCCAAGATCAGCCAAGGTTAAGGAGGAAACGCCATGTTGCTGCCACATCTCAGAAGTGGTCGGCCGAAAAAGCAAGAGATGAACAGAGTCCATCTCAGGTAGCATCTACTTAACCTTGGCCTGTTACAGAGACAATTGTAGATAAGAGTTAGGCCAGTCTTGTTTGTTTAAGTTATTTGTTCATTCCTGCTGCTCAGAGCCACATCCGTTTTATTGTTTGCTGAGATAATCATAGCCAAGAAATCCAGGACTGAGGATCTCCATCTGTCTGAAAGCTGGATTTTATTTCTTAAGCCCCAATCAGGAATATCATTTGAGCTTCTGGTATTCCTGCTTCTGTGCTCTTTCGTCCCTTGTTCGGGGCTGAATTTTAGATGCTACAGAATGGTGCATATGAAAAGCCATCAGTCCCTCCTTTCCGCCCCCCTTCCTTTCTACTAAATCCAAACTCCTTTGCTACAGCCTTAATGTTGCACTGAGTGACCATTATGTTGGTTTTCTCCTTTCATTCGGTCATTTCTCTATTTTATGCAGAACCCAGTTTAAATTTGCCAGTCTTGTAGAGGCACATTTGGTGGTCAAAGAAGAGGACTGCAGAATTATCCAGGGGCCTTTGCCGTTTCACCTGGTGGGTGGGTTGGGCAAGGAGCTTTGTGCAGATGACCAGAGGCACTCTTGTTCTGCTTCACAGCTGCAGTTTACTGAACTTCAAGTTTTAGCCCAGATGGGGTTGAGAATAGAAACCATGGTTCGAAGTGGCAAGTTGTAAAAAGGTTGGTGCGGTAGGAGTTCAGAAGACCTGCGTAAATAGTTTTAGTTCTTGGAGGCGATTTCCAAAATTCATATGGTGATCTGGCCCCTGAAGTTAGGCTGACAAGCATACCCACATTCCCTGGAATGCAAAGCCTCTGGATTTAATGTAATTTGCAGCTGGAAAAGAAGTGGTTTGCAAAGGAGAGGCAGATTAAGTCTCTGAAGGTGATTCTTTGCCTGATCCGGTTGTCTGAAGGCGCTTAGGACAGGACAGGATCCTCTTTGCCATCCTGTTTCTCCTCCCCAATCCATGCCTTTCGTCATTTGATCTTAGGGAGTTAATGTCCCTGATCATTCAGCAGATTAAGAGAGAGAGGCCTTCTTTCCCAGGACAAGCAGAGTCCCGTTTTTCTAAAAATAATAATTAAGCAGAAACACGTGGAAGGATCAGGAATATCTCGAGGGATTAGAAGAGGAAAAACTTCTGAATCAGGACTTCTTACAGCTTGTACTCAGCGTAGGTTCTGCTGAGAATAAATGTGAGTGAGCCTGACCTGTGACCTTCCAAACGGTCCATGTGGATTTCAGCCAGAAACGATCCACAGAATTCTTTTGTTTGGCTGCTTGAAAGTTCCCAGCCGTGCAAGGGTCCAACTCAAAGAGAGGAGAAGCAGAATTCTCTTTTTCCCAGGCTTTGGAAACAGTGGACCCCGTTTTCCCAGAGAGGCGGTTTTAAGAGGACTCCCCAGCCCAAACGCAATAGGAACTGACAGCTTCCTGGCTTGGACCTGACATTGGTCTGGGCATTGAGGCATGGGGGAACAGACTGCTCTGGGGGCTGGGGGGACTGCCAAGAGTGTTTGGCTATGCATCTAGGCAGAGAAGAAAAAGTCTTGCAAGATCTCTCTGCTCCAAAACAGTCCTGTTCCAATTTGGAGCTTTTTTTGTGTGAAAAACAACACAAAACAGGAGTCTTTAATAGTTGAGGGAGCAGCAGATGGTTGGCATCCTTTAAAACCTTAAGTCCCCTCTTCCTTGGGTCAGATCCCTGTTCCCCAAACACCGATTAGATTGACAAGGAGAAGAGCTTATGGTAGAAATTTAGTAGAGTGGGTTGCTTTCGTTTGAATAGCTCTCCCATCAAATGTTCCTCAGCCGTGCTTCAGATGTTTGGAGAGACTGGGGTGAAAAAATTTGCTTCCAGAGATGGAAAAACAGCCCCCTCTGTTTTAGGTACCTAAAAAACTGGATGTTGCTGCATAAAATTTCCAGCAATCATCCAGTTCTCACAACTTTTTCTTCTTTATTCCTTCAGTGACTCATCTCAAGTCAACTTTCTTAGGATGCCATCCAGGTGTACCATTAGCAAACAAAAAACAAAAATCCCGACCTTCCAAAGGGGGAATCATCACTTATGGATCAAGGGGCAAATCCAATAGGAACCATCTCAGGTTCTTTTGCACAAAAGATGTGCGTCTGTGTGTTTGTGGCACCAATAGGCAGCTTGATGAACACAGCCAGATTCACAAGTCATGGATGTATTTATTGCAAAAAGGAATTAATCTTTTGCTCTCTGTTCGGAATCAGCCTTCAAGTGAATCATTAGTTATTCATTCAGCCTCCAATAACTCTGCTAATCTTCCTTGGAGAGTGGTTGTGAGGCTCGCAGAATTACAGCGGATAATTGGATCTTCAGCGTAGTGAGGCCCCGCTGAAATGTACTGAAGTAATCCCACCTAATGGAAGCGATTGTTGGATTCATTAAGAACGCAGCATCGTTCGGAGGTTCGGGTGTATCCCTCGTCCAAGTCCAAGCGAAGGGAACTTTAGAGAAGAGTCCTGTTGGGTTTACGCTTTTGTAGGGAATAATACGCCAAGCGAAGAGTCCACCCTTCTCAATCTGTCCAGTTCAGTGCACCGACCTCCTTCCTTTTCTCTCTCCTGGATGTCTGAGCAGCTTATTGGAGATCAAATGTGGTCTGTGCAGCCGCATGAGAACCCTGTTAATCTTTTCTGGGTTAGCAAATGGGCGAAAGAAAGACGATTAAGCTTGGAAAAGAAGAGCATGCCACAGCTTGTGGACCCCCTCCTGGCCCTGAATGTCTTCTCAAGGCCAAGCAATGGCTGGGTTTTACTTTTATTCATTCCTTTGTGTTTCGATCCCACCCATTTGAACCAAGCGGATCCTCGTGGCAGCTTACAGTGCAGTAATCTAAAATCCGATAGCGAAAAGACGCTCCAATCCAGCTCAAAATCGAGGCATTCCTCCTAAGAATTCAGGACAGCGTGGGTCATTAAGTGAGAGCCTCACACAATCCCAACTTCCAACTTTCTGCTGGCTTCCCTGTTGACTTTGATTCTGGGAAGACAGCGAGGAATTCAGAAATTGTGATCACGTGGCCATGGAGATGCTGCAACAGCTGCAAGTCCACGGGCTGGTCCTAATTCCCCTTGCTCAGCGCCATTGTGAGTTCGAACAGTTACTGAATGGACATAAGCCAGGACTGACTGTACAAGGGAAGCAAGAGAAGTTGAACCTGGATAGAAGCCAAAACGTTAACTGCATCCAAGGCTCTATGTTTGATGCTATTGTTTCAAACAACGTGTTCCATCTGTACCACCTATTAACTACATTCTTCCTTGAACTTGCACTTTCCAAATGGGAAAATAAATGCTCATCTCATCGATTCTCTGTTGGCCATGTTATTTGGAGGAGCATCTGTCTTACAACTGCGCGGTCATCTTTGGTCGCCTAAGTCCACACACCCTCCCTGTGCTTCTGGGGAGGGAGGAGAGCACCCTGCCTAGCTCTCACTGCTGTGGTTCATTGCAAAACCTCCCTTGGGGGCTTGGGTTGCTCCCCACCAGCTGAGATCTACCCATAATTTCTCCTCTGTTGTGGAACAGGCTTGGAGCCAAGGCAAGGCAGGAGGTGGCCAGGGTCATTGGAAAGGACTTGTTAAGGAGGACCCCTAATCTGCTGGCTCGCTCGCTCGCCCTGCCTGGCTCTTTGAGAGATGCTTGCTGGGCTTCTCTGGGAGTCCTCAACCTGCTGCTTCCTGTGAGATGACTTGGGGCTTCTGATCCAACCTCACCTCATCCTTGGGTGGCTGGCAAGGGTCTTCAGCCTCTTGGAGAGGCTTAATTGCACAGACTTCATTTTGTTCTCCATCTGCCGAGAGGCTGCATCCTTCTTTTCTCTTCTCGTTCCTGGTCAGGAGCTTGAAAGGATCTCTGGCTGGCTTCTGTGTTTTTCTCCAGGCGTTGTGGAGAGATGGGGGTGGGTAGCTTGAGGCCACAATGCTTTTTGCCCTGGGATTAAGTTATGATGCTGCTTTCCTCCCACCCTTCCTTCTCTTACTGCGAAAAGAAGAGGGTCTTTTACAAGGCGTCCATTGACTCTCTTCCTTTCTCCAGAAGCATTCAGGCAAGCAAAGCCTGTGCAGCGGATTTGGCACTGTAGTCTCTCTTGGCTGGCCCCTTGCCCTCGTCAGCAAAGGAGGTGCCCACTGTCCAATTGCAGTCGAGCCCTGCCTGGAAACCTGCTTGCTGGGACAGCACGTTGGCAGCCCCCTGATGTCCATTCTCCTCCATATTCTCCGCCCGGCCAGCGGTGATCCAAAACAGAGTCGGGCGGACGGTGATCGAAAAAGGGATTCCAAGTTTCTTTCTGTGACTTTGATTGGGGGAAAGAGGAAATATTTATGAAGAAGAATATGGAAAGGACAACAGACAACATTTCTGAACTGCCCTCAGTTCAACGTCCTGTAATTTACTCATCCGAACCTCTCTTCCTTTCCAAAAAAATCCGGCACACATGGAATGATCCAGCTACGCTCTTGGGAAGAACCAGCGCTAGGCAGAATTCATGGCTCGTTCTTCAAAATAAGCTTCTTCCCAAACACGTCTGCAGAAAAGGGCAGCTCTGGCTGGACCCCTGACGAGAGGAGAAGCGTCTTCTGATGAAATCCATGCGTTGCTCTGTGTTGGTTTCATGGACTCACCACTTGTCCTGCAGGAGACCAACCAATCTGTCCTAAATTTAGGAGGATTTCCTCACTGCAACCCTTGGGTGTAAATTTCAGTGTTTCTTGAAGAGGCAAGACAGTTTCAAAAAAGGCCAGGCTGGGGCAGAAACCCAACTAAAGTCACAGGAGAAAGATCTCGAGACATTTTGGGGAAAGCTCTCTCTCCGGCCTTCTTGCGCCTCTGGAAAGGAACGTTCTGGGAAGGAAAGCAGGGAGCCTCCTTTATTTACCAGAAATCCCTTTTCCTCTCCATTCATTAATTAAGCCTTCCTAAGGCACCTTCTCCAGTTGCCAGGCAACTGTAATGGTAGTTGTTAAATCCTGCCACTTTTTATTAACCCTTTGGCCCTGGGTAAGTTGGTCGTCTTCTTTTAGCACTAATGCACGATGCATTAGCACTTCACTCGGGGAAACCCAGCTCCCCCGCTTCAAAGACGGAGAAGAGACCTGGGGGTAGGTGGGGGATGCCACCAAGGAGGCAGGACAACCTGGCTTTCCCTTGCAGGGCTTGGTCGCTGCTTCCGTTCGGGCTGCCTTTGAGGAGCCAAGAAGACATCTGTCGGGGCAAAGATCCCTCCGCTGCTGACAGCAGCAGGCAGGCGAGATTAGAAAGCGACTTCCTCCTCCTAAAAACAAGAACCAGCCAGATTCCCAGGAGGCCTCAGCTGATAACGAGTGGAGATGGGGGCAGAGGAGGTGTGAGAGGAGGAGAACCACATGTGGAGGCTGGAAAGGCCCTGCTGGAGCACCGTGGGGTTCTTGAAGCACCTTCGATGAGCGTTGTCCTGGAGAGAGTGGTTGAGTGGACTGGCCTTGAGGTTGCTGGGCTGGCCCTGGAAGGGTACGTTCTGCGTCTGGTGACCCACAGGAAGTCCAGTGGCGCAAGCTGCATCTTGCCTCAAAGCGTGTGTGTTTGGCTGAGGTGGACAGGTAGATCAGGCGGGTTGAAGGTCCCCGAGAAGAACCTTCTCATCTTCAGCAGTTGAAGAACAGCATCGCGGTGAAGTCCCCACTTTTTTTTGACATCTCACAGCTTTCTCTGGTCTGAAAACCTGAGGAGCTTCCTCATTCCGCTAATCTGCAGACGTCTCGGACTTCAACCTTTAGGCTTCTCAGCTAGTGTTTGGCCTGAATGTTGAGGGGTTGAATGGGGTTGGGGAGACCCTTCTCCCACCGAGCTCTGCCTCTTTTCACCCCATTCTGCCAGGATCTTCTCCCATACCCATAGGGCTTTCCTTTCCAGCTCCATCCTCCCCAGTTCTCCTTGGAACAGGTTCCATCACCCATATAGTTGATCTCAGAGGAGCTGCGGGAAGCTGGGACTTCCGAGAGCTTCTCTGTGTCCCCTAAAGTTCCCCACTAGTTCTGCAGGTACGTCGTGAAGATTCCTCAGTCATGTTTTGCAGGGTTGACATGGGGGGGTTAATCTCATTTCAGTTCAGCCCTTTGTTTTTAAAAATTCATAGTCCTCTAGCACCTTCAAGTCGCAGTCAGTTACCTTAATAACTCCAGACTTGGTTTCTTTTTTCCCCCACCTTTGTGGGAAGATTTATTCTTTTTTGGCTCGCGTTTTCTCGTGGGCCATTTTAATCATATCACCCTTGTGCTGATAGGCAGGTGTTGTTGCCCTTAGACATTCAAATGGGACATAGAATGAGATCTAGGACAGCTTCTTCTGAACCACGTTCCCCTTGAAAGCTGGGGTCACTTCTCATCTTGAAGCAGACTTCTGGGGCGGACTGGAGAGTTGCAAGCGGCCCTTCCGGACAGCAACGGCCAAATCCACGTGAGTGATAATAAGGACCGGCCAACTCAAAAGGGCCTTCGATGGACATCGATGGACAAGAAACTTTTAGGGTGAGGGGCTTCTCCTCCAAGGGGAGGGGCTGTGTGGAGGATTAGTTCTCTCCCCCCAGGTCTCTAATGAATCCAGGTCCAACTGAGAGCGAGGTGGCGTTCCCCACATTATAGACTAATGCTTCAAGACGCACCCGGGTCTCTTCTGCGACAGTCCTGCCAGTATCTCATCAATATGCATGATTGTTGCTATGGTGATGTGTGTGTCTGTGTGCGTGTGTGTTGCTTAAGCTTGCAAGTGTGAAAATGTCTCCCTGTAATGGGCAGACCGTCTGTAAGGACAGGAATTAACAATCGGCTTAGCGGGGAAAGAGCATTGGGGTGGGCGGGCGGGAAGGTTGACCAAACCCGGGTGGATGCTTGACCTGAAAATTAGCAAGTCGACTCAGCAAAGGAAATGACCGATTTTGTGTCTTTTTCCCCAAATCCCATCCCTGGAGAGGAAGATATGGAAACTTCTTCCAGGGCCATTTGATACAATGAGGAAGAACGGTTGGTGGCGTATGAGAGGATTTGGACCCAGGACATGAAGGACGTTAGTGTGGTCCTCAGAGGGGCCTCCTTTGGGACCCTTCTGCACGTGTTGCCTTTTGAAGACTTCTGGAGTAAACCCGTCGCTCTGCGCCTCGTCTGTGCTGACGACGACGGGTCATCCCCTAAACGGCTGCTCGCTCTTAAAAGGCCCAACTCTCAACAGAGGCTGTCCTCAACGGCAAGCATTCATTTCGCCATTGTTTGAAGTGACAACAGCCCTGAAAAAAGGAACTTATGACCAGTCTTCGCATTTACAGCCCTCACAGCGTCCCCACGATCTCTGGATCAAACGTTGGGCACCTGACAACCGGCACATTATTTATGACAGTTGCCGTGTCCCGGGGTGGTGTGATCACCACCTACGACCTTCCAACAAGCAAAGTCAATGGGAAGCAGATCGGCTGAATGACCCCGTGATTTGCTTTATGACTGCAGCGATTTGCTTCACAGCTGTTGCAAAAAAGGTCGTGAAATCCAGCACAACTGGATTTAACAACCACCTTGCTTGGCAGCGGAAATTCTGGTCCCAGTTGTGGTTGTAAGTCATAGAGCTGTCAGATGAGCTTCTCCTCCTCCTCTTCCTTGTGTGCCCAGTGCTGGGGCTTGGCCAGTTCATTCCCAGGCCAGCACAACGGATAACCTGGGGCTCTTCCACTCACCTCTTCTGAGGCTGCCTCCGAGTCTCCCGCCCTGGCTACTCTTGCACCCAGCTCCCCCTTACACCTGACCTTGGGAGCTGGTTGCTTGGAAGAGAGCCGCTGTGATTTAGGAGACCTCCTGCCTATCTCTGCCATTCTAATGAGCTCTTTTAAAAGAAAAAGAAAAATCAAAGGCATGTTAATGGTGGAATCTTCACATTTCAAAGGGGAGGATATTTATTATACAAACCTCCATCTCATTAAGCATGTCTTGATGTGAGAAGAAACAGCTGTTTCAGCTTTGGGGTGTGTGGAGGGAAAAAAATGTTCCCTCCATGCCTCTCCCCTTCAAAGATTAGGGGAGATCATCTGATATTTAAATTGATTTTCTCAGGGAACTGTGTGGCTACCCTTCCAGATATTTTCTTGTGTTGTGTTGTGCAAATGGAAAAGTCAGAAGGGTTTCCCACCACAAAATGGCACTGTCTGAGACTCCAACCCCCCAAAAAAGTCTTGGGTGAAATCCTCAAGGAGCCTCCACATGATGTATGTCTTGGTGCACCAGTGGGGAACATAAAGGATGAGGAATATTAATATGAGCGATATGGAATGTGTGTCAGGCAGTTTCAATTGTGTGCTTTTTTCTTGGCCACACCCATCTCTCTCTGCTGGCCATCTCATCCTAGCTGCATTTTGGAGAGAGGTCCTTGGCACGTGACTCAAAATTCAAGGGCATCCACTTACTCGCCCCTTGTAGCATAAGATACATGGCTTAGACAAATATATAGACCCACTCCTTTCTGGTCTGGTCTTGGGTTCCTCCAGCCAAGAATGTTCGAGGTCATAGTAGAGATTCTTCAAAGTGATGCTCCCCCTTCCTTTGCTACTTGGATTCCCTTATAATGAGAAATCTCATTTCACAGGTGAAGGGTCTCTCTGAATTTTCAGTGCATTTAGCATGGAGAAATCTGGCTAAAATACAGTCTTGGCTTCTTGTCTAGGAAAGTTTAGGTAGGGAGTGATCCTTGTGATCCTTTCTGTCCAGCATTTTTGATAATAATGATCATCCAGTAGTTACCCTCTGGGGTTATTTTCTCCAGGTCCACTGGAAAACCTGAAGGATGCTGTATTATTGAGCTATGTTCTTTCCCTTCTTGAACCTCACTTCAGACAAACCTTGATCCTACATTGCTAAATGATTGGCACCTTCTGTTGGTACAAGGCCTGGTCTATCTATCATTTATAGGGCTTTATTCGTAGGCTTCTGCCTGTCTCCTAAGAGGATGTGAAGCTTTGAAATCCAGCCCTGGGTAACCCACTGAAACTAACTCTCAAGAGCCCCTGATAAGAGATGTTTCTCCTGGCTTTCTCTGTTGCATTCCTATAGGATGGTGTTCATGACCTCTAAAGAGGTAATGCAGGGATCCCATCTGAAACAGAGTTGCTGCTGGTCACTTCGCAAGCAAGTTTTCAGGTTTCAGACTGATGCAGTCAGAGAAAGTCCAATATCTGGTGTACTGGAACACGTATGTTGTGGTGTTAGGGTGATACCCGATCCAAGCAAGCCATGGCTACAGAGCATCGTTTGAAACAAATGCCTTGGTCCCGCTCTCAGCTCCAGCAGAGAAAGAGAATAGACCTACCCCTTGTCATTGAAGGGGAGGTTGCAAAAAGTTATCTTTTTCTGTCTTCCTGGAAACCCAAAGCAGCTGTCTCATTTCACTTGGAAACATTCTCCCGCTGAACTCTGACTCAGTTTAAATGTTGAGTATAATGACCTCTTGTTGGATCAGACCAGAGGCCCAATGAGAGTAGCCTTTGGTCTCTGGCTGTGGTCAGTCAGCGGCCCCAAGGGGGGCACAGAGGTGATTGACTTCCCTGTTTTTCCCCACATCTAATTTTCAGAGGAAGATTTAGCAATTCTCTTCATATTTCATGCCTCTTAACGTCAAGGTGCTCCGTAGGCCACCACAGCAACTGAAGATGTTGTTTGGGCAGTGCCTTGACTTTGCTGGAATGATTTCTTGCTGCTCTGGTTGTGGTGTGTTTTGTTAGTCTGGGATGGCATGTTATGCTGTGTTTTAGCCAGGAGGAACACATCTGGTGAGGCTTGCTTATCTCCTCTGGGAGGCCTGTAGGGTTTGTTGACCGCGGGACACTCTGACACGTTGATCTCTCTCCGGCTTCTGAGCTTCCGTATCTGATTTGCAAGCACTTACACAGCTTTTTAATTTGCAGCTGTTGGTGGATGCCGCAGTTTATTCGAGCAGCGTTTTATTTACTCTTAGACAGAAAAAGCATCACTTCCAGCATGTTAGATTCTCATAACTGCAGCTATCCTCCTCCTCCCCTTAATGAAGACCACTCCAATTCATTAACCAAATAATAATAATAATCTACCTTTCACCAAGAAAACACATGGAATTATTTGACATTTTCAGCTTGAGTCACTTATGGAAAGATAACTTAAAATGCTGCTGACACATTTATGATCCAGAGAGTTTTGTTTTGAATTTTTTTTCCTCTTTGAAATGGTGCACCATTTCCCCCCCGTCCCTTCCAAAGCATTACTAATAAGTGTGTATGGATAATTGTAAAAACATTTCTATTAACCTCCCTGGGGTCATTGAATGTGGCTGGAGTCATTCTAAATGTAATTGCTAAATTTATGCCCTTACACCATGGCAAAGCATGTATTCTCCTCTGTTTCTTTTTCCCCCACAGCTAAGTAAGGGTCAGACTAGATACCTGCCTGCCAAAGTTTCACTTGTGTTCTTGCAAATGGCCAATATAAGCAGAGCTGCACATGGTTCAGCTCTTTATAAGGGAACAAAATCATCCAGAGGTATTAATAGAGCTTAGTTCCCATTGCACTGGGGAAGATGGTGTTCCAATTAGACTTCTACTGGTCACAACGATTTAAAACCCTCTTCCCCCACGCTAGCAATTAAAAAAAATTAACTCCGCAAGGATTGCATTGCAAATCTTATGGCCCTACTGATACGAGATGCTTAAATGGATTAAGAGGGGTTGTGTATCGTGCAAACCCCCTAACCCAATTAATTAGTCCAGACAACGGACCCAGAGGGGTGAGCTGGAACCCCAAGAGTCACAATAATTGGCCAACAGAACTGTCACCACCAGCCAGAGCAAGAGACCTGAGACCCGCATTGTCCAGTTGGCAGCAGATAAAATATATTTAGCAGTCCAAGTGGGTTGCAGAATATGTTAGCATATGTTAATATTAAGTTGGGAGGAAAAGGCTATGCATAGTGGTTGGATCAGGTTGTTCTTTGTGTACAACTTAGTGGCTGTCTCATTCCGTGTTTTTCCTCAGGAGGCTTCTGTTATCCACACCTTTTTTAGCCTGGATTCTTCTCCCATGGTTCTACTTCTCCTTCCTTGATCTTGGTAAGGCAGGGATTTTTTCTCCCGTGGAGTAAGCTTGACCAGGAGGGTGCAAAGATGATGGAGGGTAGTAGATCGGTGGAGGAAGAACCCCCAGAGCTGCAGTCCATTTATTCATGTAATATCCACAGTGAGCTCCCTGCTGGTGCTTCATTATCTTTCACATTGTTTAGATTTGTGACCTGCCACAATAAAAAAGACACTGTCAACCTACAGAAGATGAAAACTTCCACAGAGTGCTATTAATAACCTTAAAAATACACGTCGGAGAAAGAGCCATCTCCATGAGATTGGAGGCAAGAAAGCTTGTCCTCCATCTGGGTGGGAGATAAGAAGCGCAGTTGCGTTGTCCTGTCTCGGCAAGCAAAGTTGAGTAGAATAGAAGATGCTGTAATGGAGCAGGATCACACTCTGATTTACGGCTGTTGAAGTCTCTGAACTTGAGCAGCTTGGAGCAATTTTAGCCTGTTCCTTCTGTGTCTTTTAAGCAGAATTGCTCTTCCACTGCTCAACCCTGGACTTATTGGGGTTTTTTAAAAGTTTTTGTGGCAGGGCAATTTCACCAGGGACTTCCCTTCCTTTGTTTAACCTCTGACCTGTGAAAGCAGGAGTTAATCAAAGGCTCCAAAGGAGCCAAGAGGAAGAGGAAGTGCTTGGTTACAAGTGAAATATGAGAAAGCCATGCCCCGCCAATCCCCAAGGGGGCTACCAGTTTCTCGATTTGTCGGCTCCAGGCGGAGAAGAGTGTGGGGTGGATGCCTCCAGCTCCTGTGTTTTGAAAAGGAGAATCACAAATAAAAGTGAAATAGCAGAGATTGCCAAGATAAATTCTCTCCTCCCTGTTCTGCTTGCTTCTGCTCTGATGGTAGAACTTAAATGAACTTTGAAGATGGGAGGGAGGGAGGGAGGAAGCAAGCAAGCAAGCAAGCAAGCCACATGTCAGATGGCTGTACATTGACTCGGTCAAAGCTATGAACTTTCAGTCTCAAAGAAGCCTGGAAACACACCTTTGAGCATGGCTCACAAATCCAAGGTAGGGGTGAAAAGGTTCACTGAAGGCCCCAGTTTGTAGCTGGACTCTTTGGTGACTTGTGATTGAGCACAAAGAAGCCAACAAAAAGCCCTCTTCTCCCTCTTCCCCCTTTCCCTGTGGGGGAGTCTTGAAATTGGCCCAAGTTCTCCCTCTGTACCTGCTGAAGGGAAAACATCTGCCAAGGGTTTTTCCCCAGGTGAAAAGACAATGCAGAGCCCCTGGGAGCTCTCTGGGAGTTGTGAGCATCTGTTTGGAGCCAGAGAAGTTGGTCTGTGGTTGCTTAGCAAAGAGAGCCAAGATCCCTCAGCAGAGTTTTGACATTTAAGCCTCAGAGAAAACCAAAGCTTACATCAGATGTGCTGGCTCTGTAGTTCCTGTTGGTTAATAAACTCCTGTTTGAAATGCCAAAGTCCCCATTTTTCAAGAAATTTGAATGTTCCCCCTTTGTGCAAGATCCAGGCTTACCCTGTAGCTAAGAGACGTTTTCTCTTCTCCCGTAGACAATGAAAAATCTAAGCTTAATAAGCTTAGATTTTTCCTATGACCAGAACGTCTTGCGTTCTGAATATCACGTTGCATCAGGAACCACATAGGAATGGGATAAAGCTGGTTATGTTCCACACACTAGGAAAAATAACCTGAAGGAGGATTAAGTAGAAGGAAATTATGTATTTTTTCCAGTCTTGATTTCATGGGTCAGTGCAGTAATCTCCTCCTAAGAGGATTTTAATGGGAATTTAAACAGGAATATCATGTTCTCTCGTATGGCCGACATAGCTGTTTTAATGAACCCACATATTCTGACACAAGTCCAAAATGCTAAATTTTAATAGTAAGGTAGGACTGTTTTAAAATAAAGGCACTTTTCTGAAAAAGGTTTCATGCTCAGCTCCAGCTGTAATATTTGGGTGCAAATAATTCAAATAGTGCCTCTAATTGCACTGGGCATGTTTTCCCTTTGTGGTGTCCTAACTACAATTGCAACACAATTCTCCGGGGTTTCCCTTGAGACACTCAACTAGATCAAAACCCAAATGTGTGAAAAAGTTGAACCCTTTTCTTTCCTTTTCAGTGCCTCTCTGGGTCTTTTGCCAGATTGCCTCTTAAACTCTGAGCAAGCTTCCCAAGTGGCCTTTCGCTCTCCGAGGAAGTTTGTGGTGATTTGTACCACTTTAGCAAGGAAATCAGAATGTTTTCATCTCAGAAATTCCCTTCCTCTCCCTGGAATGTGTATCTCCTGAGGCCAACCCTCTGTTTCAAATCAGTGTATTTCTTCCGTTGCGTTGTGATATTGCTTGGGATGTATTAATAGACGAGATAATTCTGTCCCAGAATGTGAAAAGTTGAGGAATATCAGGGTAAGCTTGATAGGTTTCCTCAATTTTACCAGAGTCATCCCAAGCAGATACTGATGGTAGCCCCTTCCACCCAGTATCTGGTGTATTTGTTGTACTCACTTCATTTGTCACTCTGGCCTGGCCCTTGGAGGCAAAGTATTCAACATTGCTCTTAAGTTAGAACCATAGGAGAGGATTTTCCCCCTTCTCTCTGGGGAAAAGAGGTAAAAACAGTCTTGAATTGAACACTTCCCCATAATTTCAAAGCTGTTTCTGCTGATCTTTTCTAATAGCCTAAAAAAACCAGGCGGTGCAAGGCTTATCGTGCAGCTTTTAACATTTTTCTCCTCCGTGCAGGGAGCCCATGTTTTCCTGGAATACGAATCAGCACCTGGCAGAACATTGGGAGTCTTCATCCACCACCCCTATTGTCTGATTTTATCTCATGGATCGGGGCACACAAGGAGTGGCGAGATGCTGGAAATCTCAAAAAGCTCTCTTCGCTTGCCTTTTTTACACACATGTTGCAGAAGAAAGCATTTTTGTAACACTGATGTGTAGACATGTGCTTTTCTCTCTCTCTTAGTTATCTCCCATGGTTTGAAGTCTTCTACAAACTGCTGAATATTCTGGCAGACTACACGGTGAAGGGCCAGGTAAATATCTAGGTCGCTCTTTGGTGTGTTTTGTGCATTTGAGTAGGTGTGTCTATTGCAGGGAGATCCAATGCGGGTATGTCTTCAGAATATTACCATTTGCCAATACCTGAGATGTGGTTCAGAGGTGACCTAATCCATCTTTGCTTCAGTTTTTGAATACAATTCCAGATTATTTCACTAGTATCCTCCAGGACAAGTTTTGATAAAGGAAGAACATCCAGTCATAGGAAAGAAAGGAAGAAAATATTCCTGTGGACTTCTTTCCCTATTCCCCAGTAAAGCCAAGTAATCTTTGATTCTGTTCATGGTTATTTTTGGTATCCTGTGTTGAAATATGAAGATGATAATGGCCCACAGGCATTTCAGATGAGAATAGGCTAAATAAAGAGACATTAGTAGGTTTCTCAGAACCTCTCTGAGTGAGCTCCTATGTATTAGGATTTGGAAACTGCCTTATTTTCTGTCCAAATTTAGAGAATCTACAGGATTGTTCATTATCCAGCAGATCCCCCACTTGGAGATGGAGTTTGGAAGGAATCCCTTGGTGATCCTGATAGACAAGTTGTCTTATCATGCCTGGCCAAATGCCTGCCATTGTTACTGATAAAATAGCCTGCCTCAGTTAGGCGTCACCCAAACAAACACAGGTTCCCTTCTCAGAGGACTGAGGAATAAGAGTAATGGAAATCCACAGCATCATCAGCCTGTTCTTCAGGTTGATGAGGATGGACTTGTAAGGAGGAAGGCTTCTGAATGGATGCAGTGGGTCTCTGAGTCTTGTGAGAACCCCACTTCTGTCAGAAGAGGCCCTCTGAGTCCTGTTGGTTGCCTTAAATAGATTGGCAAGTGGTCATTAGTTCAAGTGGCAAGAAATGCAGGGGTTCCCTTGTTGACACAGCAAGACGGATGTCTTCCTTGGCCTGATGGGATTGACATGGAGAAAGGTAACCTGTCTTCTGTGTCTCATTCATAAAAGAAAGAAGATACTCCTCCCCCAAAGAACACAACCAGCTTATGAAAACCACCTCGTTTCTTCTTCATTTCAGGACAGCCAAAGATGTGAACTTCTGCAGGCACTTTACAGACTACCGATTCCTGAGCCAGCCACTTCCGTTCATCTCAGTGTGGTAAGCAGTCTGGAGGTCTTCATTGGAAGAAGGTTGCAGCTTTGCAGCTGTGGCCTTGGAGGGACAGAGAAGCACCACAGGAGTCCCAGGAGCAGAAGTGACCTTTTCCCATTCTTAACCAGCATGTTTGCTTGGTATATGCCAAAGTAGATACATCCTGGGATGCCCATGATTTGAAACAAAATGCTGAGCCTACTTGCCTGCAAAGGCTTTTTGTGCTCCTAACAAATCCGTATCTTGTGTTTAGCATCACTAGATTTTGGATTGTCAGGTTGTGCTCCATGGTGTTTATGCATCATCAGTGGTGCATGCTTGAAGTTCTTTTTTTCAAGCGGTAGATCGGTGGTTCTCAGCCTTGTCAACTTGAAGATGTGCAGACTTCAACTTCCTGGGGAATTCTGGGATTTAATGCCACACATCTTCAAGTTCCAGGTTGAAGACCACCGTAGTATTGTGGAAATATGTCAAAATAAATGGAAATTTGGGGTGCATTAATATTTGTGCTTTCTTTCCCTTTCCATCTCTCCACCCTTCCCTTCAGCACTCTTACTTTACAGTGCCTGACACCAGAGAACTTCCCAGCATTCCCGAAAACGTAAGTATCTGCTGCAATCGTCATTCTTTGTAAACGATGCAACCATATGTGTGGTTCCTCTATGTTAGGAGCAGGGAAGAAAGGCCAGGAGAACGAAGGATGCATGCGAGTGCTTGTCGATCAGAATGCAAGGCTTGTTTTCCAGTTTTAGTTTGGGATTCCAAATAATTATTTGCAAGTTAATTTTTTTATGAATTTCCACCTCAGAGAGTTTGGGACACTGTCCCAGCATCTGGATAGCCTGAAGATTACATCTTAGGTGTTATTTTGGGAGAGTTGTCAACCCACTCTTCTTATAATGCTTCAATCACCTCCTTTGCATTGACTGAGATGAAAATTATGTTTTTATCCTTGCCCCACCAAATTCTTAGCTCATATCTCAGCCACTTTTTGGTAACAAAAGCCAGCTGTGATTCCTGGTCTCAACAAGGGTATCTGTCTCTGAGGCTCAGTTCATATCATCTTCTGGAGGTTTGCTCTGAGCCAGCCTGGGTAAGTTTTTACTCCCAAAAAATGTTTTGTAGGAGATTGACTTCTTCTCTTTCCATTGATGGACATCCTTGTGTTTGTGTTGACTTTGGAGCAGAGAAGAACAGAGTCTCATCTCAGTTTGCTGCTTCAGTTTTTGTGGCTGGTTGCACTCTGTGCTCTGTATGTGTTGGTCCCTTTCTTCTTCACCACTGCCTTTCCTATCTGGCAGTATTTGTTGGATGAATTCCTACTGTATGAGATAATTTCCCATAACATTTGAATATCCGACACTTGGAATGCTTGTGAATCAAAGAGTTTTATAAAAATGGAAGGCTTTGTGCCAGAACGTCTTAGAAAGGCTTTCAGTCTTGTGTCTCCTTTCTGTGACAAGGGCATGGTTTGTGGTGCTTGAAGGTATCTTAATTTAAATTGTAATTGAAATCATGGATATGGTTAAAAAAAAACAACCCACAGATCTGGTCACTTTGATTCAGCTTTGCCTGTGTGAATTTTGGAGCAAATAAATGCAAAGGTTTTGCAGAGATTGGCTACTTGGCCATGTCTCAGCCAGTCCTTTCTCCCCTTTCTGGTTCGCATTCTGCCCATATGATGTTTTGGCTGCGCATCAGATTTAAGCCCCTTACATACCTTTCATAAAAAATATGTTAATTAATGATGACAATATTCTGCACAAGGAAATCTTGCATAAAATATTCAGGACTCGGGTCTCAGCGCTGCAGCCAAAGAAACATGTTACCTGAATCTCTTTGGAACAAAGCTGCCAATTTTTTCTCCAAGGGCTTTGATAACTCCAAAAAAAGCAAAGAACAGGTTGGCACCTTTCCTGACTCGAAGAGTTTCCCATCCATGGGTTGATCTTTCCAGGATCATTACCAATTAAACCTGCGACGAGCTTTAACTTTCAATTAGACTAGGATCTAAATGGACAGCTTAGTCAGACTGGGCTCTGTTGTGGTTAAATCAGACCTAGTTTTGGGGTAAGTCAAGTACAGAAACAGCTAGTTGTTGGAGAGTAAATGTGCAGCTATTACCCCAAGACCCACCGCTAATTTGAGTTCAAAATGAGGTGGAGAGATCTTCTCTTTTTCCTTGGTGGTTTCATTTTCTCTTTGCACTGCTGATCCCCTCCATTTTCCCAGGGATCATTATATTTTGTGTTTGATTAATGCACCTGATCCCCAGTTCTTCCTGTCCCCCTCCTTTTGGGGATAGCAGCTTGGAATTCTCTGCTTTGAAGGACATTATTTCTCCCCCTTTGGCTTGGGCATCATCACAAATGCCCCAACATAGCTTGGACCCACCTCTTTCAGCTTGGCATCTCTTGGCCTGGGTCAGGGTTGCAAAGCAGAAGGAACTTCTGCTTTTCAGCAAAGTCCATTTGAGTTCTCCTTCCTGTGGTCTTCCTATGATTTCCTTGTGTTCTCAGGTGAATTCCCAGTCCTTTAGGAGCCCAGCATTTTTATGAAAGGGAAATAATGTTTGTAACTCCTTCCTACATGTTACTCCATCAAATGTGCTCTCACCCTTCGGCAATTTATAGAAAGCTCAACAATTCCCCACTAAATCATTAAATTCCTTCCTTTCTGATAAATTATTTTGGGCAATTTCTTCTTCCTTTTGCTTTGTTTCCCCACTGTGGTGTAGCTCCTTCAGCATGGACAATGTTAAAAAGTGCTCCACATTTTCTTTTTTTTGTGGTGAGGTCTCTTGGTTCCTACTCACCACAAATGGAGACCTCATGTGCATTCATGGCCACGTTGTTCTTCTGAGTTGCATATCATAGCAGAATGGAAACAGCCTGACTCCAAGTCCAGATGGATATTAATACTGATAGCCAACATAGGAGATGTGATGACCCACAGGGCACAGACCTCCAAGAAGGTGTCTTGATCAAACTGTGGAAAAAATAAACCACCATATGCAAGTTTCCGCAAGATGGATTCTTTCTGAGTTGGGCTCCCCAGTTAATTCAGTCATGATAATCTGTCTTCATCATTGTTTCCACTACAATTGTTGACAGGCCTGCCAAGCTATCGCCATGCATTGCTCTTGTATCCATACCACCGTGGCAGAAAGTGGCTACCTCTTCTAAACGGTTTCTGTTTAGACACAAACATCTTGCTAATCAGCACAGATGGAATAAGAACCATAGGGAGGGAGAGTTGCCTGCCAGTTGAACATGTTTATTTTAAAACAAAAGTCTGTGTTGTTCTCCCAGCTACCTGGTTGACTCTAACTCTTAGCTACGGAATAAGGCTTGAACGAAACCACCAAAGAGGCATGGGGGGTATTGGCGCTGTCCATGGTGCTCAGCCTGGCACTCCTCTGTTCTTATCAACCCTCTCTGGCTGCCTCGTGGAAGATAATGTATATTTATCAGCAGGAAAATCTGCAGAGATCTCAAAGAAAGGTCCTAAAATATTGATTGTTTGGGTTTAAGCAAGATTAGATAGAGTATTTTCCATGTTACAAGGCCATTAGTCGGTTAGTAAGAATTCTATCCTGCCTTTATTTTACCTTTCTGCATTATTGTTGTTATACATATGCAATGTTGCTTTATGACTGTAAAGAAAGGAATCTTCTCTGAATAAACCTCAGGGCATGTACAGTAGTTTCAATTTTAAAAAACAATCACAAAACATAATAGAGGACAGGATGTTTGAAGTTCTCAACTGGTGGGGTAGAAGGTTGATGGTCATATGCCTTTCCCCCCAGAAATATCTGAGGGTCTCGAGGCACTGAAAATTTATTGATTTATTTTCTAAGCTTTTATACAGCTGCCCAGCTCAACCTCTGGACACCATACAGCAAAATATACATGAAACGAAGACCTATCAAACCCATGTCATTAAAAGATAGTAATGAGGGTAGTGAAGGTGGCACTTTGTTTTGTAGCACACAAGGCTCCCAATTAATTAATTTAAAATAATTTTTTAAAGGGGGAGAAAGCACTGGGAGCCTGGATGTCACTCTTCCACCCAAACTCAAATTTGGTCCTTGTAAGGGAGAGCTTCTTTCAGGAAATGGGTAGACTTGGTCAACATGGACCACCTATGAAAGAGCTTCTATACTCTGCAGAGTTTGTCCCAAACCATGTTAGCCACCATAATGGGGCCACCTTAGATGCTAGCTTGAGAATAATTAATTATTGTGGAGTGCCATACCCCTTTGGTTGGAAGATGATTCCTAAACACCTTTCCCTTCTTTTTCTTCCTAGAGAAATCTGACCGAGTATTTTGTAGCTGTGGATGTCAACAACATGTTGCATTTGTATGCTAGCATGCTCTATGAACGCCGCATCCTCATTTGTTGCAGTAAATTAAGCACGGTACGTTGGAGAAAGAAGGTTAAGTGTACTTTCCTCTGTGAATCTGGTGAAGATATTAGCATTGGAGCCTAATGGGCAAATCCATGTGGACAAGGCCTTGCTAGAAGTTTGCTTAGCTGTACCTCCTGGGATCACAATCCTCACGGACTAACCAAAGATGAATCTAGGGCGTTCTTCTTTTGTGGGGGAATATAGGGTACCAACCTGAAAATGTACTGGCAAAATAATCAATTCATTCACACATACACAACATAGGAGATGGTTTTCAGCCTATTCCAAACAGTAGGATTGTGTGTAATAAAACAGTAATAAAACTGCCCAGGGCAGTTTGAATTAACTCACTTCTTTGCTGTGGAAAATGCAAACTTCTCTCTCTTGGTGTCGGCACTTTGTAATAATGTTAATGAGGCATTTGCAACGATCCATTTTTGTGTGCCACATCGATGGATAGATTTTTGTTTGTCTGTTTTCTGGGGAAAAAAATAGGAAAGAAAAGAATGGACAAACGATGCTTTCAGATGGATCTTCTTGTGACCTCGTGATGAACTCAGATGGGGGATGATAAGAACCTCGTTTTTCCGCAATTTTGTTTGATAAAGATGTTGGCTTAATGCTACTTAGAGTCCATCAAGTACCTGAGAGATGAAAGCCACAGCACACTTAAGCCTGCTCTAAGAATGGCTCATGGCATTACTTTTTAAAAAAGTGACTTTGCTTTATTATCCCACAACGCTCCGGTTTGATTTAGTTCAAAGTTTAGATCTCTGCATTTCAAGGCTTTAGCAGGAGCAATAAATAGGTGGTGGTGGTTCTTTGTTTTTAAGAAAATGTTAAGTTTTTCTAGCTGTTTGCTCACTAAATAGATATTGATTGGGAGGGGGCTGTTTGTTCATTTTATTTCATTCTGCTTTCCCCTGGATTAATGGCAAATTTTTTTTAAAAAATCCCAAACGCTGTAGACCGATTGTTATGCTGTTGTTTGGATTTAGAGAGAGACTGCATCCTACAGCCTGATTTTGATATTGAACTGACTTCTAGCAGAACCCGAGGAGCCCAGTTTTCTGTTTCTGTAGTTGCTCCTTTACGATAACCCTGCCTGCCATTCCAAATAAAACAAAAACGAAGTCTTTAATTGCAGACTAAACAGGACAAAGGCAGTTCAAAGGGGAAGCAGGATGCATTGCCATCCCTCCGAATTGGCTTTGTGTGAAGCAAATGGTTCAAAGGGAGCACAGTAACTCTTACTTCAGATAGGTTCTCCGCTTATTTTCGTCTCTTTCTTTAAAAATATAATTTTATTGGAATCTGTAAAAACAAGAGCAAAAAAAAATTCGGACTCGAGTGAGAAAGAAAAAAGAAAGAAATAAAAGAGGAAACTAAAGTGCAAGAAAAAGAAAAGGGTGGAAGAAAAATAGAAAAAAAGATATAAAGAAACGGCCTCCCATCATCTTTACAGCAGAGTTACAAGAACTATTGTAGAATTTTTTTGTTTCTTGTTCTTCAGGTAAAGGTTATTGTGAACTGCTATTAAACAGTGTTTTTTTTCTGTCTAGAAAGCTATAAAAATAAGTTCCGCAGGCAAAAATTGGATCCTCGCATCCACACCCACACAATATACATAGAAATGCACATAATTCAGACAGGAATTCTGCATTATGAGCACGCCGCCAGTATTATACAGAATAAAATTCTGGTTTTTGCATTAAAAAGGTTGTATCTCAGTCATGAAACCCACCAAGGGACTATACTTGGCCTGTCTGTCTTTTCTTTTCCTCGGGTGTAATTATTGAGAAGAGGGGGTGATGTGTGCACTGTTGAAGGAGCAAATGACAAAATCTGTTATTGTTAGGGGTTTTTTAATGGCCGTTTTCCTGCATTGGGTTCTCCAAATCCCATGCTCCATTTCAGGGCCTTTGGCCAACCTCTTTCTAACATACCAAGTTCGGCCATTGTATGCTGCACAAAATATCCTGTAGGAAGTAACCCTTAACTAGTGAAACTTTTGGGTTTGTGAGCCAACAGAATCACAGGGGTGCTTGCTGGATCTCCTCAGGCTTTGTGGTGGAACGCCATCCAAAGATGGCTTTGCTGTGGTCTGTTTTCACTTACCCTCTGCCTTTCGCTTAATGGCGCTTGCAAGGTGGTTTAATAATCTGTGGGTTTTCTATCAACCATGAGTGTCCATCCCAATTCCAAAAACCACCTTTCCCAGTTGTGCTGGACCTCAGCTTCCATTCCTCATCTGGAGTCCACCAAACTGGGAAGAGTCATGGGATGGATTCCCCCTGTCTTGTCCAGGTGAGCTGATATTTGGCATTTTTGTGCTTTCAGTTAACTGCTTGCGTCCATGGTTCAGCCGCCTTGCTTTATCCAATGTTCTGGCAACACGTTTACATCCCTGTTCTGCCTCCTCATCTCTTGGACTACTGCTGGTAAGAACATTTGCCTTTTCTTGGGGATCTGCCTGAGGGTCTTAGGGGTTTCAATGACTTCAAAATCCAAATCAGTTTTTTAAAAAGTCTCTTACCAAACATACATATTCAATAGTGGGTCTAGAGCAGTGTTTCTCAACCTTGGCGACTTGAAAATGATGGACTTCAACTTCCAAAATTCCCAGCCAGCCAGCATGATGTTTCTTGGTGGACAGTTAGATGGAGCATGTTTTAGGCATAGTCAGATGATCTTCCAAGATCTTTGGTGTCTTTTTCCCCATCAAGAGTTTTGGAAGGAAAGAACAGCTAGCTTTGTGATCTCTGACGGAACTGAGCCAAAGTCCATTGTTCAAAATTATTACCTCTCGGTCAGGAATATAAAAAAAATACACAGCAGAAATATTCAGTCGCTGGACAGGTGTATGTCCATGGATGTTGTCTCATGACACTCTTACTGCTTAAGCTTCTAAGTACTCTTCTAAATTGTTCACTTTTCCACAAGCATCTTGCACTCTTGTTGCTGAAGTTCAACACAACTGGATGTCTGAGACTGGCATGTGTCTGATGCTTGTTACCAAGGAAGCAGACCCTCCCTGTCTTTCAGGAGCTCAACATGATTTAGATAGTGCTCCCTTTTCTATTTTTCAGCTCATTGAGGTAGGCTTGGCTGCAAGAGGTGCATCTGATGACCTTGAGGGTGGTCTAGAGTTAATCTAATGCTCTCACTGCAGTTCCCTAAGCATGAGCTCTCTGTTCCTTTCCTGTGGCCCCTAGTTGGACATTAGAGCATGAAACTGCAGAATCTCTGGATGAATATTTCATATCCTTTTAAGAGAAATGCAGGGAAGGAGGAGGCCACTGGCAGCACCAAGAGAAAGCCCATTCTTGTCCAAGAACACCTGGCTGCTTTCCTCTTCAAAGTCGCTTCCATTCAATTCATTATCCTCAAAGGCCACGAAACTGGCGTTGGGTAGATTATCCATTCGCTGGCTTTTGAGTTTAAAAAGGGGGGAAATGGCACTGGGGGATGAGAACGGATCTCCGGGGTCTTCAGCACGAGGAAGCAGCAGGGATCTAACTAGCATTCGAAGTGAAGTGTCTGAACTTGCTTGAAACATGTAAATTTCAAGGCGTTTTGTTCCACGGCAGATGATTTAAAGGCTAAGTACGTTCCTCAGTTGGAGAGGCAGGGAAAAAAGGGGATTTCACTTTGCAGACAGGAAAGGCTGGTTCCCAGTCATTTGCAAGACCAGCATGGGCTTTTCCTCGTCTAATAGGAAGTCTTTCTGCTTTCATAATTAACATGGGGAGGGAAGCAGCTCCCAATAGTGATCCTTCAGGTATTCACTGTAAGGAGCTGCTGGGTCAAGTCCCTGCCATGCAGAGGCGGCTCTAATGGGTCAGAAAGAGCATTAAAAGAAGCTGGCCAGTGTTTTAGCACGTGGGGAGACTTTTCAACAGATGCTATTTATTTATTTATTCATTTATTCATCCAAGTTCTGTAGCTGCCGAATGTAACCAAGTGACTCTGGGCAGCTTCCAAGTCTAAAATTATAAAACAAAAAGCAATAAAATAGTTTTAAATATCCAGAAAATCAATACCCACAATAGTTGAGATAATTAACCAATTAACCATCAAGTGAAAACTAAAAACAGTAAAGCCAAGAAACGGGACCCTTAACACATTCAGATGCACAAGGGCCAAGCCTAGAATTTTCCTTTGGGGGGTCTTTGTCCCAGTCGGAGTACCTTTCTGGAAGAGGGGGAAACCCCGAGATGGGAGGAGAAAAATCAAAAAGATCAGTTTTGAAATGCGGCTCCGAACAGCAACAAGAGCAAAAAGCTAACCATAATTATCAGGAAGAACTTAATTGTACTTTTGCCGATGTACCTGAGTATGGTAGGTTGATGCAGACTTTAATTAGAGTAGTAATCATGCACCATACTTGCCTGGATAAATCAGTTTAGCCCTAATTTGCGTTCCATAAATACACTCCCCTTCCTCTCAAATACTTGTCTCTATTTTTGAAACTGAAAGGAAAGGATTTTTTTGGCCCCAAAACGTCCTCCTTTCTGCTTCCATCTGGTTGAGATTTTGGAGAGAAGAAGAATTGAGGATTATGTTCCCAGGTTCTGTTTCTTTAATTTGCCTTTGAGTTTAAAATGTAAACATTTAGTTGGTATTTTTTGAGGGGGGGCAGGAATGTCGCAGCTGTGATCCAGTTGTGTCTTGTGATAGTGAAGCATTAGAGAGGAAGCAGGTGGCAAAGAGGACAAAATCGTGATTGTTTTCCGATGAAACTTCTGCTGTTTTCTGTCCTTCCAGTTTGGGAATCTCCTGGTGACGCTTAATGGTCATTTGATACTCTTGGGATAATTTAAGACGGTGTTTCTCGGATGCTTATATTTTGAGACTTTAGGAGGTTGCCCTCTCTCTCGTCAGCCATTTGGATGGAATGCCAAGCCAAGATTCCTAAGTCTAGGATCCAGGCCTCCCCTTCTCAAACTCCTTTTTTCCCTTTTGCTTGAGAGAGCCATGGCTTGATGGTCTGAGCCAAAAGAGCAAAGTAGCTCGCTATAAAGCAAGAAATGAAGGGCAGGGTGCCCGTCTGAAGGATTTAACCAGTCCCTGACTTAAATCTGTGCTTTGGCATTTTGTTTTTCCGGCTTGCACGATTGCTGACTCTGTCAAGAGTTGCAGCTGGTTGCGTTGGTCAGGAATCAACAAACCTGGATT
>JANHZU010003464.1:157108-170947 GCA_032468055.1 Acrochordus granulatus
ACCTGGATTGTCCTGAAAATTAAAGAGCAACTGGAATGCAGAACAACCAAGGGCAAGAGATTTTGTTTGGGGTGTGCGTGTGTGTTTGTGTGTGAAGCAGGACAGCATCTCATCTAGAAGTCTCTAATTTGGGTAAATCACATAAAGGAAAGGAGGTAACGGGAGATGAATCAGTTTGCAGAGGAGAAAAGGAGGCGATGCAGAATCCAGACCTGGTGGATTCTTGCATTTTCCTAGGGGGTTTAGACTCCCCGTAACGTCAGTTTTGGAAGAAGCTCTTTATCCTATTTCTCTTTCTGTGATCTCCTATAAATTCTCCTGCCAGATGTCCTATTCAACAGGTGCCCACCTCTAAGTTCAAGGAAAAGAATTGAAGTAGTTGTGAAAATGTGACAGGGATGAGTGGAGGACGCAGTGTCATGATATCCGCTACTCCTTGTATTGGAGCTGTGAACAAAGGCCCGGTATTTAATGGGTGGTCATCACTATCTTCCTTAACTTATGGGGAGCCAGCGGTGCTTCACCTTGACATATGGCTGCTTACCAGTATCTTGGGCAGTGGGCTCTTGCTGGTATGCATCCTTGCCCACTGATTTCCTAGTCCAAGAATTTTGAAACCACTGCAAACCATGCAGCTTCAGCCACAACTTGTAAGCCTTGTCACAGCCATTGAGGCCAGGTTTCCCCAACCCTGATGTCTTCCAACATAATCAGGCCCCACAAAGCTGACTTCAAGAACAGCAAGATGCTCAACAGTGCAGGACCCCCAGTTTTTTGAATGCCAGAACCAACGAGGGGGGCTAATGCAGGTTAACTGGAGGAGTGTTGCCAAATTAGGGAACAGCTACACAAGAGATAGTGTCATCCTGAATCTGCCAGGGCGTGAGACTGGGACCGGATGGATGCTCGAAGCATATGTCTTCTGCAACTGTGCTGTTCCCTCTTCTTGTCAACAGAAAATCTGGGTTGGGATTTGGGACTCACTTCAGTTCTCCCCTCATCCCTCCGCACCCTGGGGTATTTTGCAATATTTTAGATGCTTTTGATTCTGACATCCCTATTAAATATTTCGTGCTCCCCAATTGCGCGCCTTGATTAATTGAGAAGACTGACAGGTCAACACAAAGCAGTTAATTAAGTTTTACAGTCCTCCTGACTCCCCCCCCGCCTGCGTGTGACAGGCTGTTCTTCTGGACGCCGGCACCGCGGCAAAGGGTAGGTTTCACGCAACCGTGAGCCCTTCCTGCTCTTTTTTATCATCAGCCTTGCCGGAGTTCACCAGACGAGACATTTGCAGCCTTAAGACGTCCTGCCGAGTTTTAGACCTTGGTATTCTTGACACCGACGCCGAAGCTGTCGTTTTGCCGAATCCACTTAATTAGGAACACGTCCGTGGCTGCTTTTGGAAGAAGGCTGACGTCCTCGTCAGCTGCTTGCTCCGAGCAGCCTGAAGTTTTGTGCAGCTAAACAAATGGCTTACCGCTCTCGGTTTCCATTGATCTGGCGTGGCTTTATACCTGAGACGCCACACGTTTAAAGGCGCCGTCTAGTTCTGATCATTAAAATGTTGGTGGGGGGGGCAGGCAAATGTAAACTGAACGGAAGGAAGGAAGGAAGGAAGGAAGGAAGGAAGAGAGATTCTGCATAACTCCTTGCAGAGGAGAGCGGTTGGCTGCCTCTTCTCAAAGCACTTCTTAGGCCACAGTGAGCTCTTTTCCTCCTTGGAGAGCTCCGTGGATCATGGGCAGAATTTCCTGGTGCAAAATATTTTACCGGGCTGAGATCTTACATGTAGGTCGTCAGGAAGCTCACCTCAACATGTGTCAGGCCACCACAAGGCTTTCTTCTCCTGCATTTGTTGGCTGCATTGGTTTACAGTTGGATTGGGCTGACAGCTTTCGGGTGGCTTCTGGGCTGGGGGGAGAGTTTGATTTGTCATCAACTTATAAAGCCAGTCAAGTCCCAGTGCTACCAAGCGTGAGCAGTTGATTTCCAAGAGCTTAAGTCCTCCACAGCCTGTTTCCGTAGCATCTTGTGTCTGCTCTTCTTTCATTCCCGACTCATAATTTCACAGAAAAGTAGTGTGAAGCATTTTAGAGATGGCATACAGCTCCGTCAGCAATTGACAAAATAGCTGAAAATGGCACAAGACAGAAGGAACATTCCACTATATGTGGTGGACATGCAGGAAAACCTCTGAAAGGATTGGGAAGATGTATGCACCACCCCTCGAAGTATCTTAAAAATCAGATTATATGTGGGACCACTGCTCTTCTTTAACTCTCAGAAACAGAACAGACCTGGCTGTGCTCGTTTATGCGTGTTTAATCGCAGGCTCTGGGAATGAATGGCTTCTGTGAAGGAAGCGCTGGCCGCGTCGGCTCTACATCAGTCCTTTTGGTCAAACCGGCTCCCGGCTCCTGATGCTTCTATTTCTGTCTTCACCCAATTCAAACCAGTTTTTTCTCTTTCCAGCGCACCGATGCCCTACCTCATAGGAGTCCATTTGAGCCTTATAGAGGTAAGTTCCTTTGGGATGTTCACGGGTGTGGATCCTCACAAACCTTCCCTCCCAGACACAGGCAACTTGGTTCAAAGATCCCCGGCAGGATCTCCTTCAGGATCTGCCACGCGCCCCTAAGCTCGGCGCAAAGTTTCTTTTTTTACTCTTGAACTGTAAAGGGTTTCAGCCATTTGAAGTGGGGGAAAAAAAACCCAAAACTTGGACGAGACTGCAGGAAAATGTATTAAGTCTTGCTTAAGATGCAGGCAGAACGAGGATTCCTTGAGAGTTACGCGATCAAGCCTATCCACAGCTTGTTTGGTCTAATTTGCTGTGACCGGAAAGCTCTCCACTGAGATAAAGTTATGCCTGTTTTTTTGGGTTTAAAAACCTGTTTTTGATTTAGAAGCCCACCTCTGTTTCCCAAAAGCGGAGTCCCCCAACAAACCCTGCACGATTCCTTTCTTCTCGAGTTTCGCTGTCATCACCTAATCACTCACTCAGCCCATGATTTCTGTTTAGCCATCTCTAAAGCAACTTCAAAGGAGCCGGAAAGTTTATAAGCCGCTGCGCAAGCCAGACGGGGTTCTGTCGCATGAATAATGGAAGACTTTTTACAGCACTCACCATTCATATTCTGGAAGGAGGAGGATAAGCTCTGATAAATTGCCAGCAGATACGTTAATCCGAGCATCTCAGCCTGATCGCTCCCTCCCTCTTCGCAGTTTTTGTGGCTGAAACCAGTGTCTGTCTGATGTTCACACTGGTCGCATTTGGAATTGTTCGGTGTTGTTCGTTGTTGCCCTCAAGAAGTAAGATTTTGCTCAGCTTCCTTGCTGATGGAAATCTTATCATCCACGGATCTCAGAGGAGCTTTCAGTGGATCTTCCCATAACTGAGGATCTGTTGAACTTCTGATGGAGGATTCAGATTGAAGTGAGAGACCAACTAACAGCCGATCATGGCGTGAATCACCAGGGTTGAGCTCCAGACATTGTTTTAAAGCATTTATTGGGTTGTGATGCTTTTGCCTAGCACTGCTTTAGAAGATGTTCAGGCTGAGAGCATGTAGGAAGGACGTTCTTGTCCTTGTGGGACAGGCTTACAAATACCTTATTTTCAAGCATGAGCCTACGTAGATCAGGATTGCACATCCTCCAAATGTGTTGGGAATGCAACTTGGAGCATTAGCAGGAGATGAAGTTTCTACACATCTGGGCCACCATTTTGGAGAAAGCTGTATAGGGTTAGGTCTTGTGGGGCTATCAACCAGCATCTTCAGAACCAGAGGCGTTTTTCCTGGACCAGAACTGAGCTCTACAAAGCTGCAATGACAGTTCCCCCAGTTTTCAAACATTTTTCAGTTGTCCATACCTGATATGGTGTGTGAAAAAATGACTTTCATCTTCAATGCTTTAGCTGAAGAAACTTGTTGGAGATTACTGCCAGCTTATAGAGTCTGTGGACCAAGGCTGTGATCCTGGAGAGGCCATTTCTAAGATGTCCTTCAATGCCATTCATGATTTTAGATCACCTTAAAGGAAATGTTTTCTTACATTAGCCACCAACAAGGATTTGAGGCATCATCGGCAGATAACAGTACCCTCTACATATCACCCTTGGCTGGCTGGTGGAAAAAGCACAGGAGGATAGGGGGTGGGTAGGTGGAATACAGAGGCCACCTGCTGCACATGGATCAAAGGGTTCAGAGGTCAAAGGACATGTATTGCTTACTCATACTGGTCTGTGGAATAGCTTTTTCAGATTGTAAATCAGAGCGTGATTTTAATTAAAGCTTTCCTCCCATGTTGGGTTACAGAATCGTAAAAGAAGTAAAAGGAGATATCTGGTCTCCATCCCGCCCTGAATTATCAAATTAAAATGTTTTTTTTTGCAACTTTCTGGTGGCGTGCAGGTTTCCATAGCTTGCTTGGAACATTTTTCAGATCATGGAACTTCATATGAATGCCGATACACCCATAGAAGTAGTTTTCCAGAATTATTCAGATGCTTGGCATAACTGCCTGGGTGGATACTGCTTCTCTGCTAATTTCTCAAAGCATTCTGTGATCTAGAAAGGATGGCAGTCTTGGAACAGTTGATCAACTCCAGCTGACTTGATTAATTGATGGTACCACTTTTTTATTAAGGGGACACTGATGGCCCTGAAAGTCAGGACATGTTTTATCACTTTGTCAAAGAAGATACATCACTGGTGTCAGTTTAAGTACCATTATCTACTTTGAGAGAGACTAAATGGATATTTTAAATCAAGTCATGGAGTCCAGCTCTCTGGAAGAAATTCCTGTGCAAAGAGCAATGGGCTTATTTCAGATCCTCTGTCATCTTCCAAAGAGCATAAAATTTGACCGCTCAGATTACTTGCTGGGTCTTCCCCTTTGGGGACACTTTTGGGTAACAATTGAAGTGATGAAATGATTATTGTAGTCTGTTAAATTTAGTCTGTTGCTTATGCACAAGTAAAGACCTAACCTCAGGCCTACCCAAATAGCACTTGAGGTCTTAATTCCAGGTGCAC
The DNA here is from genome assembly GCA_032468055.1 of Acrochordus granulatus. Classification (NCBI taxonomy): domain Eukaryota; kingdom Metazoa; phylum Chordata; class Lepidosauria; order Squamata; family Acrochordidae; genus Acrochordus; species Acrochordus granulatus. Next base: position 162,151 of record JANHZU010003464.1, read on the forward strand.
CATTGAGTCTTAAATTTCTGTAGAAGACTGAGAAGTCATTCATGAGTTTGCCATCCAGCAAGGAGAGGTAACAAGGTCCTTTTGGGGATATATTTAATCTAACTGACTAGAAGAAAGGGAAACCACTTGATTCCTTGTTCAGAATCTTAAAAAATATAACTAATTGGACATTAAGATATGAATCTTCAGGTCGGGTGGTTTGAAAGATTCTTCTGTGTATTTGGGAATGAGAAGGTGCAATGGGAAAGTTTGAGACAATTGAATTCTGGGGACAGCTGAACAAACATACATGGGAAGTCTCTGTGTTTTGGGCATAAGCAGTGATTTTTTTTTTGCTTCTCCCATATCATTTTCAGAAAGTCAGAAATATTTCTCTAGACGATGTGGTCATCCTTAATGTGGACACTAACACATTGGAAACACCTTTTGATGATCTACAAAGCCTTCCAAATGATGTGGTGGGTACACTTAGATTTCTTCCTACTTCTTTTTCTCTCAAAGGATCTTCTACTGGTCCTCCTAAACAAGAGGGAATGTTTTGTCTCAGAGTCTTGAGCATAAAGAGACCTGAGATAGTCTTTATGAAGAAACATCTCAAGATTTGATGCTTCTAAAACAAGTTTGAAAAGATTCAGTCCTGGCTACAATTGAGGTTAGGGTGAGTTATGGAAGTGAGGATGTTCTGAACTGATCCATCCTCCAGATCCTACATGTATCCTACATGATACCCATAATCAACTTAAAAAAGTATTTCTCAAGGCCCAACGGGAATGGCTTCAACCACTAGAGAGAATTCTATTGTTTTTTGCTACGACAAGTTTCTGTTGAGTTCTTTCATGCCTCGTGCACTTGAGCTGTGCATAGATCACGTCGCTGCAGAATGATGTTGAAAGTCAATCTTCCATGATACGCTCTCTCCTGGGAGCGGGGTGGCATGGAGGAAAGAGCAGCAGCATCAGGAAAAATTATTGTGGTCAACGACCAACACATAATAAAACTGTTAGACAGCGCACCCACATATGGCTAACTGCAAATCCTAGCATTAACTTTCATAATTTTGCATAGGACAGTCAACTTTAACTATGCATTGAGTAACAGGATTGCGTGTCTCTGAAAGTAAAAATTGGAAGGGAACCAGTCAGAGTGACTGGGAATTTTATTTAAATGGGGGGTTATTTATTCTGAATATTTGGAGAACAGCAACGCTGGGTGAACCTATACCCCCCCCTTAAGGTCCACTAAATGTATGCCTAAGAAAAACTGCCACAGGAGCAAATCTCTCTCAAGACTGAATTTGCAGTCAACTAATGGAAATGTTGAATGCATCCTTAATTCCCAGCATGTGCAAGATGCACTTGGCGGGGATCACATCTGTCAGCTGGGGTTGGTAACTTGCCAGGATCTGATGAGAGAAGGACTCATCTTGGGCCCTTGAACCCTTGATAGTTACTGCTGCTAGAGAGATTCACCTCTAGGTCAGCAGTTGTTAAAACCATCAACATGAGGCTGGGAGGAGGAGGAGATTTGCCACTTGCTCTCTGAAATTATGTTCAACAATCCTTTCAGAAATAGCACGATAAAGCTAGCAAGCAAAAATCAAAACCAACAAACATTCCAGAAGTAAAATAGAACAAATCAGCGGGGTTTTTTTTTTTTAAAAAAAACCCTACTAGAATATTTAGAAATTAAAGAGCAAACACCAGGCATGAAATCAAAGTAGCACCCATTAATAGCTTGGGAAAAGAAAATAGTGGCCTGCTTCGTAAAGTTAAACAAGGTAGACCTCAGCAGCTTCCCCAGACTTGGTGGAGTTAGAACTACAGTCCCCTAAAGTCTCCTCTCCAGAAGGCGACTTTGGAGAGAATCCCACCGTCGGGGTGTCCCTAGAAAAAGGGTCCCCAAGTTACTTTATGTCCGCATGAGAAATCTCCTTTCTCCTGTTTCTTCCATGCACTCATCCTCAAGGGGAATCCAGCTTGAATGGACAATGTCTAGCCTGGTTGCCGTTTTTGGAGAAGCTTTATGACAAAAAGTTCACCAAGGTGGAGCTTTATTGGTAGAAGGATGTCGCCAGCCCCTTCCAGACAGCGTGATCCGAGCCCATCAAAATGCGCGGCCAGCGCATCTGGTGAAAAAGCTAATTGGCTTGTGATGATTTCATCCTGCCTTGCGAAACCTCCGTTCTCCTCTCGCTCATTTGCGCGTCCTTCGGAGGAGGAAATCACAAAAGACGTTTGCCTTCTTCCATCCCTCCTGGGCCTCTGAATTCATTCAGTGGGGCACCTGAGCATGACGCTTGTAATTTTTTTTTAATTTGGGTGGTGTTCGACCCTTTTTGTAAAAGTCGTTTGCCTCGAAGGACTTTCTTCCTTCTCCTCCTTTTTTGATAACTGTGTTTTGCAAGTGGTGTAGGTTTTTTTCTTGCTTTTATTCATGTTGACAACTCAAAAGCCATGGATCTAATTAAAAGAATTTCCTCTCACACCTTTACTGAACCATTTCATTATGCTGCAGTGCACAGATTGCATTTCGAAACATGGTGATAGTTTAAATCTGACCTTTAATCCTGAACTGCCAAGAGTATAGAAATAGTCTTTGAAAACACTCCCAGGATTGGTTGCGTGTTTCTGTGACTGCTCTGGGAAAATGCTGTCCCTTCCTGGAGGGGCTATCGTCCAAGTTGGTGGTGGTGGTAGAGACCCTGCCATCTTGCAAGCAAAACTGCTGAATATGTTGACTTGTGGACAGCTTTTCCAAGAGTGTAGGACATGGTGCTTTTGACACCTGCCTCTGTCCTAAGGATGGAAGGCTTAATTTCAGCCGGAAGCTCTTGAACCCTGCATGCTCTTCCATGTCCCACAGCAGTAAGGGAGCCTTAAGCAGATCATGCTTCTCATCCATTTGGGGATTTGGGGGGAGTTGTTGGGTTCTAGTTGTCATAGCCTGCTTTCATCATGCTAGGAATATGTGCTAAAACTGAAAAAAAAACTTTGTGGCGATCATTAACCAGCCCAAAGGGAATGTACACAAGTCAAGCACATACATTAGAGTGTGTACATGGTGCATTTTATGGAAAAGGAGGCTGAAACTCTATAAAGGAGAAGAGAAATGGTGTTTAGCCACCAGGTCTCGGTATATGAAAGTGCAATGGAAAAGACACAGGGATATACTTGACGTAAAGTGCAGGAGTGTCCATGGAGTGTCCACTCAACCTTGGCCACTTTCAGATGTTTGGATTTCAACTAGGAATTCTCGGAGTTGAAGTCCAAACATCTGAAAGTGGCCAAGGTTGAGAAGAACTGCTCTAGAGGTCCTCACTTGGAATCTGGACGCTTGTGCTCATTTTTGAGAGTTTTTGTCCAAGTAGGTTAGTGTGCGAGCTGAGATTTGCTCAGTTCCTGTCACGGAATGCTCTTTTGCATCGATGGTAATGAGACCATCAAGGCTGTGTTCACCTGAAGCATCGCTCTGTGAATCAGAGGCAATTAAACACCTTCAGGATGAACGGAAAAGGGCAGTGAAGGTTAAGTGCGACATCATCTGAAGCACAGGTGGCAAGAGCTTCTTAGAGGCCTCGAGGATGTGGAGGAATGAAGGTGGCACCTGTTGACAGGTGGGCACTGTTGGCATCTGGGGTATGGCAGATCAACCCTGTTGGTTCTAATGAGAAAGGGGGCGGGGATCATGTTGGGATTGTCTCCTGTGAAGTCATTACTGAACTCCATCCTGCTTTGCTTGATGCTGCTCTAAAGGAAAGGGTTCAATTGGCACATTTTGCTTTTGGGAAGAGAGAGACGTTGAGTCTCCAACACACTGTACCTTCTCCGGCTTCCGTGCAATTGGGTGGGATGATTTCCATGCCTCAGTTTTGGTCGAGCTGCACAGGTCTGCAGGAAGAGAATTGTCTGCAACGGGCCATTTGGTTACATAAAAGTCATTGTTTCTTTGCCTTGGACATGGAATTCCATCCTTCCCAGAGAGGCTGGCTATCTAGAAGAAAATGGGAAATAGGCAAACTGGAAAACGAGATGCAGTGGGTTAATATATGAAAGGGTAGACCCAAAGCTGTTCTTCTTTGTCTGGCTTAAACATGCAGTCTGAAGGGCCTTACTCACTGGTGAATCCCAGGGAGTTGAGTAGGATCTGCTCCTGAATAATCATCCTCAACGTACAATCATTCATTAGTGACCATTCAAAGAATTCCCAGCCCTATCAAAACGGGGTGCTCCGTTTTCCTGCTGTCCCAATCCTTGCAACAAAACCCCTCAACCCCGCATGATTTCCTTGGAGGATCTTCAGGATACAAATGTCTCCTCCTTGTTCATCTCCCAGGTCTCTGCACTGAAGAGCCGGTTGAAGAAGGTCTCCATGACCACAGGAGATGGAGTTGCCAGAGCATTCTTGAAAGCCCAAGCTGCCTTTTTCGGGAGCTATCGAAATGCGCTGAAGATTGAGCCTGTAAGTACGGGGCCTTCACCGAAATGCCATGGCGTTGTTTTCTGCAGTCGGGCTTATCACGTGTGGGTTCAGCCACCTGTGGTGAGATATTGGCATTTCCTTGAGCACACTTTGGTGCACACGAAAAGTGCAACAGTGTATGTTGATGTATGTTGGCCATATGAGGGGGCCGAGACACAGAGATGGGAAGAATACAGCGTAATGGGCAAAGATAGATCTCCTAAAGAACCACTGGGGAGGAGAGGGCAGGAAAGGGGAAAGTAAACCTCCCCAGGCTGGACTTAATGTGCATTAACAAGTGCATACGTTAGAGCATGTGCTTGAAAGAGAGCAGAGAACCTCTCTGGCTGAGGGTAGCAGCTGAAGGCTGCTTCTTCCATGTGTGGTTAGAGGACCAAGAAGTCAACCTGAATGTCTCAGAGGTTTCTCCTTCTTCTGCATTTAAGAGGAAAGATCAAGAACTGGGGTCCATCTGGGACCCCACGTTGGCACCCAGCACATCCTTTGCAGGCTTCTGAAATCAAAGCAGAGCCAAAACTGGCCTGGCCTGGGACTTGAGGTGACTCTGGCCACCTCTTAATTGTGAGGATAAAATGTGGTTGAATCAGTAGGATGCAGAGGGTATATTTTCTTCCAGGGCTGCACAGGATAGTTCCTTTGGCACTGAAGAGAAGAGCAGGTGTGTGTTTCTGTGTGTGTGTGTGTTTCTCTACTGCTCATTAAAATGTCAGGTGTGAGCATCGTCCTTTGCAAATCCCCACTGTAGCTTAGATTCCCAGCCATGTAAATAAGGATTCAGGGAATCAACCAAATTGACCATGTCTCCTTCAGCAACCTGGTCTGGGGCAGATGGAAATTAACCACTTTCTCTTCTGAAGACCTCCTGTGGACAGCCTGGTACCTTGTGGGATGAGGGTGCTGCTCAGGATGCCCGTGGGACCCCTGAGTTGGGCAAGCCCATCTTTGTAGTTTTTTTTCCTTGATGCAAGTGTGCTTGCAAGTGAGCTTGCGTTTAATTGTCCTTGGCTACCATGGCTCTGTTCTTGTGTCCCACAATTGTTTATTGCTAATATTTCTTCTTTCTGTTGGTTTTTGTCCTCTGTTGGCTTCCCAGAATCTCCCTTTCAAGAATGCAATTGAATCAGTGGGTTTAATAAATAATTAAAATAAAAAATAATTGGAGGGAGAGGCAAAGACTTGGAAGACTGACCTGAAGTGAAATACAGAAAGGGTTGCCTTGGATTTGTTTTGCCATTGAGAAGAGGACATATTGTGGTGTTTGGTTGTGGGAATGGGCAGCACAAGGCTCTTGAAATCTCCTGGATGTTGAAGGAAGGAAATTGGTCAGGAGACCACATGGTTGGCTCCATTGGGATGGATGGATGGATGGATGGATGGATGGATGGATGGATGGATGGATGGATGGGGCTTGAGAAGAAGAGGGCACTGCTTGTGCAAGAGAATTGGGGCTTTGCACACCTTTGCTGAAGTTTAAGAGGTTTTCTTTGAGGGTGTGGGGAGCTCGAGTCCTGTCTCTCCACCCATCCAGTCGGCCTTTGGGTCTCGCTTTCCCATACTTGGCCAAAACCCATCTTTTGGCCTGATGACTGTAGGCAAGATAAGCCAAGGGCCGTTCTGTAAATACTGTACAACTTTGTGCGTTTTGTGGTGCTTTTTTTTTGTTAACTGTGAAATGCTAAAGGTTAAAAAGATCTTTCAAGCAGTCTTCCACACAAATAGTCATTTTAATTGCTTAATATTGTGGCATTTTAAATATTTATAGCCGTATCACATGCTGGCGGTGGAGGAAAGAGGCAGTGGGCAACTCTCAACTTCTCCCTGGCTGTGGAAGGGCTTGTTATTCTTGCCTCGAGTGCCACCTCGTGGCTAGAAGTGGCCCGTGCTTGTGGGGTCTTCACTGCATCCACACCTAGGCAGCCCTTTTGAAAATGAGTAGGACTTGGCTTTTTTGGAGACGTGGCACTGAGCAGTCCACAGACTGTCCCACTCAGAAATTTGGCTACTAAGTTCAGACCAAGCAGTGAGACACGATCCTGGCTTATCCAGAAACCGTAATAACTCTCCACCTGCTGTATTTAGCTTCTAGCTGTTTCTCTACCCTGCTAGTTGAAGTTTTCTCCTGGGAAGGAAGGTTTCTTCATCTCTGTTTCCATCCTTGGAAATCATCTCCAACAAGGGTTGAGGTCTTAGTCTTCTTCTGTCTATCCCATCTTTCATGTCTTTGCTATCATATACCACCATTATCTTCTCTCCCTCTGGAGATCTGTGGTCCATCATTGGAGAGAGGAAGGAAGGAAATGTCCTGATTTTTTGGGGGGGGATATGTTGGTCTGTTTGAGGACTCTGTGGGTTTTTCCAGGCCAACTGTGAGAGAGAAACCGATGGGGACCTCTCACTCGATGATTATGGCTTGCAAGCTCCTCTGAAGGGCACAATCAGGTTATAGTGTCATGGAGGTAATTCCTTTCCCTATCTAAGACAGCTTTATAATACTTTTTCCCATTTTGGAGAGATCTTGCTGCCTCGGTCCATCATCCTGCACCTGGCAGGTCTGAATACTGCACAAGGCTACTGCGAGATGTTGTAATGTAATGTTCAGTGGCTTGGTTGTTGTTTAGAAACACCACCATCTCCAAGCGTTTATCATGGGGCTAATTTGACTTTAAGATGGCAGTTATAATTCTTTAATCCTAGCAATTTTATACCTTCTCTCTGCAGGATCCCACTTTCACTGTTAAGTCAGTGAGCTTCAACATCTGTGCCGTTGTTACAGCATGTGTTGGATGCACACTGCTCCAAGGAAGCCACTTTCTGCCGGGGTGGCTCCTCTCCCCAGCCAACCTAGAACATGCAACCTGTTTAGTCCTTCTCATCGTGGCTACCAGATTCATTTCTATGTGCTTTTAGCTTCTTTTCTGCAACTACTCTGGAGAGCAGACATTTCCAAATAATCCTCATTCTCTTTCTTTCTCTGTCTCCTCCTCCTCTTCCCCTCTTCCTCCTCCTCCTTCTCCTCTTCTTTCTCTTCCTCCTCTTCCTTCTTCTCCTGCTCCTCCTTTTCTCCTCCTCCTCCTCCCTTCCCCCCTTCTCCCATTATTTTTCTATCATCAACAAAAGCAGCATTCCTTCTTCTTCTTTTTTAGTGTTGTTCTTCCTATTTCGTTTTAAGAAGGCAGAATTAAGGCACTGTGCAGTCGATGTCTACAGGGCTGATTCCGCAACTGGTTTAAGTTCCGAGCTTTCTTTTATTTCCCTTAACGTCTGAAGTTAGCATCTCCAGGCAGGGCCGCGCAGCTGCCTCTTTCCACTTGTCTATGCATTATGCTCCTTCCTTTATGGACTTAATTGCTGATTGGCCAGAACCCCATAAGGTTATTGGGTGTTTATTTTTAGCTCCCCCCGATAGCATTGCTTCAAGAGGGTAAATTACCATTCTCCAGGTGTAGCGTCTCTTGTCCCTCCTGAATCCTTTAGAAGCTGTTCAGCAAAAGATTAACCGTGCACAAATAGCCAAGTGGGTGAACAATTCAACCTCGCTTCCCTCCAGGTGGGTGGATGGGTCCTTTTTTTCAAACTACTACAACTTGCCTCTGCTCATTGTGGGTCGGGAGCAACAAAGACAAAAAATGGCATGAAAAAATAATGTGTGCATTGGTTTATAAGGGGGTGGAAGAGGTGAGAGTTATGGAAGTCTATTTTATGTTGGTGATCATCCTCTAGAAAAATCTCCATTTTTTACGATAACATTTTTCAAATATTCTGCTTTCCGACCACTGACAATCGTTAAGGCTGTTTTCGTTGGTAGCCCCAACTATCTGGTCATCTATCGCTCTTCATACTTCTCCCCACAATAGGCATGCATCTGTGTCTTCTTCTCTGGCTTTTCTGCCTTGAAGACCAATATAGAAGCCTACCTAGGAGGCCCTGTTGGCAGATTAGAGATTTGTGCAGTGCAGAATCCAAACTGAGCATCTCTGACAGATGGCCATCCAGCCTCTGTTCAAACACATCCAAATCTCTGGGTCATTTCTTACACGTCTTCTCTCTAATCTTCTTTATGTCCTTAACATTTAATACTGTATCCCACCATGATTTTCTGTCCCTCAAGGCTAGATTCGCACCATTCTTCTAATGGAAGGTGCCTTCTTTAAATTGGGGCACCCAGAACTGGACATAACATAGGAGATGGGAGATGGCATATTGTAGGAGAAATCTCTTTTTTGGCTTTGCTACCAGTCCTTTGATACCACTCTAATGGCAGAAAGTGAAGAGGAGCTAAAGAGCCTCTTGATGAGGGTGAAAGAGGAGAGTGCAAAAG
>JANHZU010003464.1:171047-184462 GCA_032468055.1 Acrochordus granulatus
AAATGGAAGCAGTGGCGGATTTCACCTTCTTGGGCTCCAAGATCACTGCAGATGGTGACGGCAGCCATGGAATCAAAAGACGCTTGCTCCTTGGGAGGAAAGCCATGGCCAGCCTAGACAGTGTAGTGAGAAGCAGAGACATCCCCTTGCCTACAAAGGTCCGCATAGTGAAAGCTATGGTTTTCCCAGTCGTAATTATGGCTGTGAGAGTTGGACCATAAAGGAAGGGTGAATGCTGAAGAATTGATGCCTTCAAATTGTGGTGCTGGAGAAGATTTTTGAGGGTTCCCTGGACTGCAAGGAGATAAAGCCAGCCAATCCTAAAGGAAATCAACCCTGATTGCTCATTGGAGGGACAGATATTGAAGCTGAAGCTCAAATTCTTCGGCTACCTAATGCGAAGAGAGGACTCACTGGAGAAGACCATGATGCTGGGAAAGACTGAAGGCAAAAGGAGAAGGGGATGGCAAAGGTTAGATGGTTAGGCAGCATCATCAGTGTGATGGGCGTGATTTGGGGTGGACTCCGGGAGGCAGTGCAGGATGCCAAGGCATGATGTGCTGTGGTCCATGGGGTCATGAAGAATTGGACACAACTGTGTGATGGAACAGCAACAACCACTCCTATGTGAGCTGATGTCAGAAGACCCACTTGTAAGCCCTGAATATTTCCTCTCCTGTTCCTAAGCAGATGTTTTAAAGTTTTGCTTGGAAATTGGGCACTCAGTCTTGTAGCTCACCAACAAAGGAAGACGGCACGTCTTTACTGATGCTAATCAAGCTTTTCTATTTCTCCTGCCCCTGGGAATTGGCCTTCCTCTGGTTCTTGAAGTCCAGTAAGGTCTATGACTTGATGAAACAATGAACAAACTCCTCTTGCTTTCAAAGAACTCATTTCTATTTTAAGTCAAGCAAGGTTCATATTACAGTATGATATTCCTGTTCAATCACAGCTTATATTCCTCAGTGTTTGAAATTTAATTTAATCCTGAAGGTTGTTTATCTGCAACGTAGTAGATGGCTTTCTGTGACCTCAGACAAAGTACATAAGTCTCATTAGTGTCCCCTATTTTAAGTGATTTCCTTTAAGCCATTTAGCAAATTGATTCAAGAGGCAAAATTTAAAAACAGTCAATTGTTTTGAGGGTGGGAAGGAAGGTGAGATTTTAATTCTTTTGAACATGTTCCTTCAACTCTGGAGGGATGGTTGGATGTGACCCTGAATGTTACGTGGGCACTCAAAGAGGGGAGATGATTTTCTCTCAACAGGCTCATGAAACAAACTACACAACTCCTTTCCCGCAACTTCAGACAGTTAGAACTGTGCTGGTTGTGCCATAATTGTCCTCCCATCGCATGCAGAGGTGATGAGAAGGATGCTCCAAGCTACCTAATGATAGGGCACATCTTCAACTCGTGTTAGCAAAGGTCTGGTGCGGGTGGGAAAACTCCCCCATCGACAGATTGGCTGAATCGTGCTCCTTAAAGGAGCTGCATTAATATACTCTAGAAGGTGGGAGGAGAAACACTAATTGAATTGCTATCTCTTCCACAAGGAACTGGCAGAATTTTGCAGGGATTGAAATACGCATTTTGTAAATTGGAACTTTGCTTGCTACTTAAAACAGCTCCTGGCGGTGCAGCCAGGAGATTTATGCGGTGAACAACTGGAAAGCTGCTTCAAATTCCAGTGGATGCTGGAATTCCTTAAGCCAGTGAAGGTGCATTATGGAGCAAATGCTTTTACGATAATTGAATGCTCCGTTTCTGTCTTTGCTCCGTATTATTATCGCTGTGGTGGTGGTTGTTATTATTTGCGAGATAATTAGCACATCACAGAGGCTTCATCTGGTCCTTTTTTTGCATATCTCTGACACTTCCGTGTGTTGTTTGTTTCTCCTCTTTAAACTTTGTTTCAGCAGTGCACACCACAAACAGATTTTGTGTTAAAAAGATCTGGCTGGCATGGATTGTTGGGAAAAAATATATGCATATGGAAGGGAGTTTGTCCTTCCACTGATGGTTCAGAGCAAGAATTCTTTACTAGAAGAGTTGAAATGTGAAAATCCTGCAAAATGAAGTGTCTAAGAAGGAAAAGGTTGCCAAAAAAGTTTTGAAAAGGAAGTCTTGTACTCCAAGATGACAAGTCTAAAAAATATGCATAAATCATGGATGCAATTGAAGTGGGTTTATTTCCTGCAAACAACATAAGGAACATAAGCTGACACACACAGCATCCTTGAAGCTTCTTTGTCAGATGAGTACACCATTTTGGCATGGTTGCTACTGAGATATGGAGGAGAAACCAGAGGCACTCAAGATAGCTCCACGTTTTACACTGCAAGCATGAGTAGTGTGGACAAAAACACACCTCTCTCCATGTGTGTGACTATGCCCTAGTGAGACCAACTTCATTCTTTAGCTCTTCTGTAAAGTGGGTGGCTGTAAATTCTCTTCCCTGACCTATGGGCATGGCCTTCACTTGTGATTCCTTAACTTAAATCCACTATTTGGATGGCCAATCTGTTAATATTTTTGTTTATAAATCCCACATTTCAGCTCAGAAAGCGGTGTGGTTTCAGGCATAAGCTTTGGCTGTGGAAAGCAGGTAGCCAAGAAAGAGTTCATTAAAAAAAGTCTCTGGTAGGACAGGTCATATTCTTGTCCAATTAGTCATAAGCTCTTACTTCATTAGTCCACCACGTCTCAGCTCCCTCATTAATGGGTTAAGCCATTCTGAGTAAAGAAGATTCAGATCTCTGCAAGTCACTCTGGGGAAGGCATTCGATATCACAGGCTGTAAAGGCTTTCTGTAGGGCAGTGTCCCCATTCTAGGTTTCTTCACAATAGGTGCACATTGTCTTTAAATTGTGATTGCCACAATCTTTTTTTTTCTGTAGAGAGCTTGGTGGGGCTCTTTCATCCTCAGCCTTGTTCTTCCTATGATGTCCCTCACCACAAAGATGCAAATAGCCTTCTCTAAGTCATAATTCTGAGAAAAGCTTCTGCATTTGCCCTAATAATCTAGAAGCCATTCCTTGTTCTATCAAAACAGGGGACATCAAATGAGGTTGACTAAAGAATGTCATCTGGGGTATATGTAAGGGAGAGTAAGAAAACCAGTTGGATAGCCAACATGGTGTCTTGTGGAACCAATTACTCTAACCAACAATTGATATTCTCGTACGAATAGCGTGGGTTTGGTTGAAAAACTTTAGGAAATCTTTTTGTGTTTGGAGAAAATATCCAAGAGCTTGTACACTAAGCAGACATCACTGATGGCCTAATGCTTCCTCTCTGACAAGGTGCCGGCACTCGGTGTAGCTCTTTTTAGAGAATTAACTATAGAAAGAGTTTGACCATCAACTATTTCTGGTCTCCATGGAGCTAATGTCCTCCTTCTCTCAATCTGAATTAGATGAATGCTGTGTCGCCGATATTCTTGCATAAGTGTTAACAAGGTTCATCTCCCTGCAGTGCTGTAACTATTTTCATAGCTTTGTGCAGAGGTGTTAGAAGGGAAGAGGAAGGCTGGAGCTGTCCTTGCAGTCACCGATTACTCTCTTCCTTCTGTAAAAACAAAGGAGAAAGTTGAAATTTGCTTTCTGTTTACCAAGGCTGGCTGCTTTCCGTGGTCTGAAGTCCCTGCTGTTTGATATTTCATGCGTAGAGCAGATTGTGGGAATGAACCCTGTTGAATTCCAAATCAATGAAGTTGCCAGTAGGGTAGAGAGGTTACCGGAACAGGCAAAGGGAACACCCACCAGGACATTAATGAGTTCATTCAGATGGTCTTGACTGATCTGGCAAAGCTAAAAAGAGTCCGATGTGGTCAAAACGTTTGGAGGAAGTTTGGAGAAATTCCAAGGATGGTAACTAGGCTAGGAAATAGAAAATATGCCAAAGAAGGAAGATGGCAAGCCTCTTCTGGATTGTTACTAAGAAAACCACTTTAGGCTTGACTTAAAGGAGACTTTATCTGGGCCATCATCACCAATAATAACAATAAGTAATGAGTCCTTCAACTGTTGGCCAAATCAACCAATTCACCTTATAAGCTGACCCTCATTGCAAACCTGCATGGACAAATCAGTTCCATGCGTAATAATGACATAATATAGGATAATAATTATATGATTTATAATATAATATACTATCAAAGACATGTAATAAAACAGCATGCATAGAGCTGGACCTGTAAGCACCGTACAGGAGTACAAGAATCAACCTTCAATTTAATGAAAGAAATTAAAATGTAAAGAATCTTGAACTTGTCCCTCAAAAGCAAGGGAGCTTGGCTGTTTTAAATAGAAAAATTGGATTTGTCAAGTGCAAATGCAGATTGGTGATGGATAGGAAGATGGAGGATCAGAGAAGGTGGATCTCCAAAGTGAACCCTTTATTTAAATCTTCTTGGAACCACAAGAAATTATTACCCAGGTCATGTGATGCCCTGAATCAACATGTGCCCTGATTTATTTGTCAGGTAGCCTACCCACATCCATGAAATCAGCCTTGACCAAAAAACAGCAGGCCAAGATTTCATTTTCTGTTGGGGGGAGCTGTTTAAATCCATCTTCCCAACAAGTTCCTCTTCTTGGCGAGTTATGTGTTTATGCTGGATCTCCAAGGTTTCCTTTTCACATCATGTGAAAGGCTGATTCCCCCATGATTTCCCATAAGACTTAGCAGCCTTGCACAATCCTGGTTCTGATTGTCTTGTGCCTGGAAGCTATGGGGTTAAGCCTCCCCAAAGATGCATGGCCAGGTAGACAGGTGTTAGCTTGCAAAGCTCCTTGGCCACGTCAGCCAGTCAGTCATGGAGGAGCCAGATCAGCGGCTGTTCTGGAGTCAAGATTACAGAGATTAATGATGAGCTGCGATAAGATGCAGCTGATGCCAGGCCCTTCCCCCTTTACACCTAATTAGCCTCATTAATGAGTCTTCTGCTCTCCATGGAGAGGGGCATTCTCCCTGGAATAGCAGGCAGAGATGCCTCTCCCAGGTAGATGTACGCAGAGCCCCCTTAATTATGGATCTCACCTGACTCTCGGTCAGGTGAGGATGGCAAGAGAGTTTAACCGGAATTGTGGTTATTTACAGTGGCTGTTACCTACTCGAGACTGTTAACTCTTAAAATTCCTCAGGATGCTTTTGAAAGAGGGGTAGCATGAAACTGTGAGCTTGCAAGGCAGAGAGAGAGGACTGGACTTTCTTGGAAGACCATCGCAGGGTCCGAACTGAATCTTGTTGCATCACCACGTGGTGTTCCTCCTGGAATTCCTCTTTTTCAATAGTCGCATATCAGCTGGTTGGTCATGATATGAAAGAGAAAATCTGGGAGAATCTTGACTCGGGCATTTATCCGACTGGATCCAAGTGAGTTTTTTGTTTCTGGGTTGTGCAAGGGAAAGAGACTTTAGGGTTTTGCATAATAATGAAAAGCTACATGATCCACGGCCATCAAAGGAAGAACAAGTCAACTTGTTTGGATCAGGTTGCAATCTTTTTATGGGATGCCAACTGCCTTTTATGGGTTCTGCCGCTCAATGTCTGAGTTATCCTTGCAGAAGATAAGGAGGAATGGAAAAAATCTAGACCTGAGGAGGAACCATCCAGGCCATGAAACTGAGGGCAAAGAGTCATACTGTTCCAACCTCTCTTCTGAAACATGAAGTTCTGGGCAAATCTCTGAGACTCGTGTGTTTTTGCCAGTGTTTGCTCAACAAACTTGGCACGTGGGAGGTGTAATGAGAAGAGCATACTTCCAAGGCATACTCAACACAACCTAATTTGGGGCACAAACCAGGTCTTGGAGTGTGCCAGCTCTGGTGTGCTGGGAAATGGAGCCTTTGCGTTGGATGGCAGGATGACATCCAAGGGGTCTGTCGTTCCAGAATGCGAAGAATGGTGGTGCCCACTTAGGTTTGCCAAAGTCAAGAGACTTCCTCTGTGTCTTTGGCCTCCTGACTGGTTGCCCATCTGCTCTCTGTCAGAACGTGTAAAGAGTGCACTTGGACTGCTGCCGAAGAGTTTTGGTGCTGAGCTGGTCATGTGCTTGTCTCCACAACAACTCAGGATGTGTAAACTGCCATGCTCTGTGCCAGATGCTTCCCGGCTCACATGATCTAATTAGACGGTCACTTCTCCCTCCTTCCCCCTCCTGTGGGGATGAAAGGCATCGGGGTGGTTCTTTCCATGACTGAGGTGTGAAAGGAAGCTGTAGTGTGGATGGCAGCAGTCACGTGGTGGCTCCGTGCTGCACAGGATTAGCACCCTCATTGGGGATGGCAGGCCCCTGATCTGCAAAATGTGCAAACCTTGCTCGAGATGTGGGGCTGAGGAAGAAAAAAGAATGGCAGGATTCATCGGGAAGGTTTTTTGGCAGAAGGAGACAATTGGCAGTGGAGAGTCTCCACATTTGAAGGAAAATAAACATTTGCTTTAAAGGGAGATTTCTTGCTGGTGAGATCCTCACACTCAGCAAAGAAACTGGAGAACCCCAATTTCCCCTTCTTTTCTCTTCCTTTTTTGCAGAATTATCACCTTTCCTTCAATCCCTTTCTGGGCACAAGGGACACACAGGTGGCATTGAAAGTTTGGAGCCAAAGGCTTCCCAATCAAAATTTCCAGTTGATTTCATTTTTCTCTCCCAGTTCTTCGTATTAGCTTTTGTGGTTTGGGACACGTGGCCTTTTATTCCCTTTCCTTCCTTCTGTAGCACACAGGAAATATTTATTGCAATGCGGCAACCTTTCTTCTAGAGCAGCGTTTCTCAACCTTGGCAATTTTAAGAGATCTGGAGTTCAGTTCCCGAATTCCCCAGCCCCAGAATTCTGGGCATTGAAGTCCAGACCTTGCCGTTGCTTGAGAAAACTACTGCCTTTTCTTTTTACCTCCTTGGTCAGTTCTACAGACTGGGCAGACTGAAAATCCCTGTTGCAATCCTTGAACATTTCTAGCTGGCAAACCACTGTCTGTTAGGGATTGCATTCTGTGAAGTCCTACCCAGAAACGAGTTGACCTGGGCTGAAGGCTTCATGCCCCCCACAGCAGCTCCCAGCAACATTCACGTTGAGAGCAAAGATTTATAAGGACTAAAGCTTTTAGCAGTAGTCCAGGAAGGGCTGAATTCATTTCTTGGAGAAATGTGGTGTTGATCTGGCTAAATAGGCACAGATGTCCCAGAAGCCTCGCGAGGTATGTTGTACAAGCGGGAGGGTCTGGGAGATGCTGGCACTTCTCCAGTACCTTTATGGTTCATGGGAAGATCCATGAACTGAAGGCTGACTCAGTAATGTAGATTCTAACCCAAGCACAGTTGTAAGTTGGGTCTAAAGGAGAAGGAGAGCCTGCTCAGCCTCATTAAATGTTAGACAGCTTCCTTTCTTGGGTACCAATATTGGTAGCCGAAATCCTTCTCTTCCCAGCTGCTCTATAGATTCATTTCATTCCTCTGAATAGAATTTATAAGCAGAATTTAAACCCCATTGGAGACGGTGCCGCTGCTGCTTAAATAAATGGTGGTGATCACTCTTCCCAGCCTTTCTACTCAGTTGTGTGTTGCAGTTAACGTCTCCTGCACACAAAAAGGAGAATTCTGTGGGGGCTTCCGCACCCTTGAAAGAGCGTGGGGCATTTTGAAGGGCTTGTAGACTTCAACCGAAGCATGCCAAGAGTAGAGACTATGAGGAAAACTGGGTATCTCCAAGGAGACGGGCCATCAGATTGAGGCTCATTTCCAAGAGAAAAAGGCACCCCTTTGCAGGGATCAAACGAGCATCCTCATTCCTTTGGGCCAAGTAAGGGAAAGCCGGCATGTTCGTGCCGTGGCGCTGAACATCTTCAATAAATGCTGAGGTGCGGACATTGATGGCAAGGTTCTGAATTTAAAAAAAAATACTTTGATCCCACAGCATGTCCCTGAACAGAGCATGCTCTGGAAGTGAACTGAAGGGTTGTTCTTCCCCCCCGCATGTACCCACTAGCTGCCTTTTTTGCAACTCATAAGGGTTGACTTCTCTTCCACAAGCACATTCTTCTTCGTGATGGTTCATCCAGGTTTCCACCATCCATTACCAGGGAGGAGATCCCTCCCTCCCTTGAGAGCCCTGGAAAGATATCCATTCACCCCTCCCCCAATTTTCCTATTTCCAGGAGGAGCCCATCACCTTCTGTGAAGAAACGTTTGTTTCCCACCGATCCGCCACCATGCGACAGTTCTTGCAGAATGCCATCCAGTTACAGCTTTTCAAGCAGGTACTGGTGTGTATGTTAAGAACAATCACTGTTTTGCAACGTGCTGTGAAATATGGCTGGCCACTTTGTTCCCTAATTAGTGTAATTTATGGGTCAGAATGGGGTGGTTTTTGTGTTTTTTTTCTCCACCAGGCAAGCTCATGAGCTATTTTTAAGAGCATTGTGCATTCTTCCTATTCTGTGTTCCATAATAGATGATATTGGTTATTCTTCCTCTCTCTCACTCACTCTCTGTCTTTATGGCAAAGGAATTAAATAATGGGCCCCCATCAAATGGGTCTGCTGAGAACAAGAATTTAGATTGTCCTAGATGTCCCATTTGGAAAAAGAGATCAAGCATCAGAAGATAATGTCTTTTTCTTTCTCTCTCCTGAAGTTCATCGATGGTCGTCTTGATCTTCTCAACTCTGGAGAAGGTTTCAGTGATGTCTTTGAGGAAGAGATCAACTTGGGAGAATATGCTGGTGAGAAGAAGTCTATCCTTGGTTGGACATGCAAACAAGAGGCCATTTTTTGGGGGGTTCTGCTCGTTCTTCAGGGCCAAGATAATGTTCTCCTAATCTTTTAGGAAGGTTAAATGTGAAAACATTAGACTTTCCCTCCTCAAAATGTATGATCTGGTTCTTCAGTTTGGGTATCCCAACACTGGACTTACTGGTGAGATTTTAAATTGCAATAAAACCAGTGGACAAGCCGTGCCTTTTTTTTAGGGGAAGGTGGGCAAGCCTCAATTCCGCAAATCTGCAATGCTTGGTTTCGTATGATTGATGTTTTCCATGTAGATCTCTCAAAAATTGTTTTAAAGGCTGTTGATTGGGGTAGCAGGTAGCAGAACTCAATGATGTTGGTTGTATTTGGAAAGACACCAGGAGACAGAAGGATTTAAACAAGATCTCACTTAACTTGCTCTTTTGTGGCAGGTAGTGACAAACTTTACCACCAGTGGCTGTCAACTGTTAGGGTAAGTATCCCTTGAAAGCTTCAGTAGATGTTTTCACTTCATCTCCTGCTTGGTAAGATCCTTCAGTAGCTCTTACGTCCTATGCCAGTCAGACTTGGCATTCCTCAATTGTGCCCCAAAGCTGGACTTCTACCCAGGATTCATTTTTGCTTCAGATGCTGGATATGCCAATGAGCTATGCCCCCAAATAAAGATTTCTTAGAATCCTGGGTGGTTGGCATTTTAAATGATCTCTTTACATATCCAGGAAAAATAATAAATGAGCAGAATCCAAGTTATTTTCTGCCAGAGCCCCACATTTTTCTGTTTCTGAGCAGTGAAGACTGATAGCTGGTCATCCTTGATTATTAAGGAGGCTGAAAGCCATAAAACACCTCTGAAACTCGTTGGTTGGCTTCTCTGATATCCTGAAAGAGTGACAGAGGTTCAAGGATTGTGCTGAAAGAAACAAATGCTTTGAAGAAGAAAGAAAGAAAGAAAGAAAAAGAAAGAAAGAAAGAAAGAAAGCCCACTATTTCAAGCACAGAGCCATTTACAATACAATGTTTTGGAATTGGGTTTCTCTGTTAATTACCGATGAGTAGCAAATATGAGACAAAATTAATTGTTGCGTTAAAAGAATGGCTCCACCAGTGCAGCCTTGTGTATTTAGGTGTGAAAGGGATGGGGCTTCTCCTCCTTTATGCACGCCAGATTTTTTATTTATTTATCAGAATAATGCGTTACCCAGCTCAAGACTACTTGCCCTGCCAAATAAATAAAGCACAAACCAGGATGCTTAAGTCTTCTGTCTGAGAGGTTAGACTCTTGCAGACTTTTCTGGAGGTACCATCAGGATGTGAAGTTCAGCCCTGATGAAATTTTCTTGGCATTCTTTCTACTCTCAGTCACAGAAGGGCTGTTGTGGGCCAGAGAAGAAGATATACCTTGTTGTTTAAAAACCTACTATGATTCACAGTCTGATTCAAAGGCCCTGATTGTACATTTGAAAATAAAGCAATTCTTTTGTGTTAGCCGATGATTCTCAGCCACCTAGGTAGAATTGTCTGGAGGCTGAGTCCTGGCAACTGGACTTCTTTTCTTCTGGCTCAAGATGTTTTGTTGCTTACCCAAGCAGCTTCTTCAGTCTAAGAACGAATTGGTTAGGGCACCCCGTATATGTCTTCCAGGGTGGCTGCTTTTCCCACTTAACCTGATTAAACTCATTAGGTGGACAATAGGAGATGTGAATAGACAGTCTTTGCAATGTAGATGTCCGGCTCCTAAATCCCTTACTCATCCCCAAGTGAGCCATTGAGCGTGGCCTCTCTGGTGAACCTGTGAAGTGGTCTTAATCTTCCTGAGGACTAATGAAAGAACAGCAGGAAAAAATGGGGACAGGTTGTGTCTGAGGCCTCCACCTCTATTGAGGGAAGGATTCTCCACTTGGGCATAGATGGATTCCTTCACTCCTCTCTCAAACCACCCATCTTCTCTGTCCAAAATGTGAACATTGTTGTCCTCAAACAAGTGTCCTTTTTCCTTTAGATGAAGGTAAACTGCTGATTGTGGTCCAATGGTGTTGCTTCTCCTGTGCTGGGCTGTCCTCTTGTGTAAAGGCTGTTTGGTTTCTCCAGTGTAGAGCTCTGAACACTCCTCATTGCACTGGATTGCTGGATTTTGTGTTTAGCCTGATGATTGCATATGATAAATGGGGCTACCTGCATGGTGAAATCCAACTATTAATTTGAAAACAAAGGAAAAGCTATCTGAACTTTCAGAACAAACATTTTGCCACCTTGTTTTTTCCTTTGGAGGCTATGAACAAGGCCAGTCCTATGAGCCATTGGCCATTGTGGCAACGGACTTACAGTAATTAATGGGAACTCATTTGCCTCAATCTTCATAGACCTGTTTGAATGTTTGTGTATTGAAAGTCATAATCTCAGCTCTGTTTATCAGTCTGATGCCTTATTTTTCCTTTGTTCATGTAGAAAGGAAGCGGGGCCATTTTAAACACAGTGAAAACAAAGGCAAATCCTGCCATGAAGACTGTCTACAAATTTGTAAGTGTCCAAAGCTAGCCTTGATAGATGGCTTGGGATGAAGTGGTGCTTCTGAGCCTGCACGGGACACAAGGTTCCTTCTAAGACAACCCATCACCTGAACCCACTCAGTAGGCAGTTTGTTAGTGTGGCCCAAAGAGTGAGGCACTAAGACCCAGAAATGATGATTAATGATATTTTCTGCAACTGAGACTTTTGCAAGACCAATAGAAGAGAATATTTGTAGCTCATGGTTGAATGGTGGAGTCCTTGGTGTTCTCTGAACTTGGTTGTTTTCTTGCAGTGCACGGATGATATTATCTAGTTGCGTCATGAAATGTCTGCAAGAAAACAACCAAGCCCAGACAGCACCAAGGACTCCACTTCTGCAAGATTTTGGCCCTATTTAGGGAAAAGTGTGATGTTTACCTACTGGAGCAAGAATTATGATTAGTTCCTTGCCAGTTGGCCATGAGCCTCCTCTGGTCTCCTTTCTGACTTCGTGCAGTCAATGCTTCGATAGAAAGTCTCCTAAGCTCCATCCATTCTCTGCATGACTGATTCTCTGGGTGGAAACTCAGGGTGACTTAACAGAGGTCCCAAAGCTGATGCCACCTTCTTCAGTTCTTGGATGAGCTCCAGCTGTCTGTTCAGTAGCAGGCTAGGCGGCTGAATCCAGCTCCAGGTTCCTTACCCTTACAGAGACCACATAGTGGAGATAAAAAATAATTAGAGGATAAAATAAGAATCCTAGGCTTTAAAACTGGGGTATTCTCCACCAACAAAATCTCTACCTCTCATTAAAGATTGTTTTTTTAACCTCTTGTCTCCGTATTTGTTTTTATGCCCATTATGTCTTTGTGATGTTCCTTCCCCCACCTCCCACTCCTATTTTCAGTAATCAGAGAAGGTGGACCCCGGTGGGCTGCAAACCCCTGTTGTCTTGGGAGCCAAATAGGGATTTTTCTCTTAAACTAATAACCCTCTTTCCCCCTCCCTTTTTTTTCATGCAGGCAAAAGATCATGCAAAAATGGGAATAAAGGAGGTGAAAAATCGCTTGAAGCAAAAGGTACTTGAAGCATGTATTTAGAAAAAAAAGCAGAAGAAATGCTTGGCTGGAAGAAAAAAAAGGCATTACATGATCAATAGAGAGCTGTTGGTGCTGTGTTGTTAACACACTTCAAAATGCATTACCAGCCGTCCTGAATTTTTCCCACTGTTATAAATATTCACAGACAAAAAGCAAATACATTAAGGTCTGATGTGGGGTTGCTGTTCCTTTGCTTCCCCAAATGGGATATAGCCAAGAGAATGGAGGCTGCCCACTTCAGGCTTGTGAGGGTGCTGTTGGAATCCTCTTTCCTGCTTTCTTCCCCGTGAACAAGCAGAAAGTGTGTGGCTGCAGTAGGAAGCACGCACATCTCGTTCCTCCCGAGGCGAAGTACATGCCGGCATTTTTTGCACTTTCTGGTGTACGCTGAACTGGCAGTCCAACTTTTGGGGGTCATCTTACACATTCAGACGCCCTTTTTTCCTCCATGAAAGTTGGGAATCAGCCACACAGCACCAGCAAGATAGTTTCTTCACCACGTTGGCTTTGACAGGATGAAGGGGAGGAGAAAAGCAAGGGTTGAAAAGCAGCTGCTGAAGCTTCATGTCCAACAAGGGTCCTGTTGAGTTGAGGAACCATTTGGACCGTTGCTGAAGCAGTTATGGAAAATGCTCTGCTAGATAAGGCCATGGAAGTAGAAAGGCATTGACTCAACTCAGCAGATCCCTTGTTGAACATGAAACTTTGGCAGATGTTCTTCAACCCCTTCCTTTCTCCCTGTTAAAGCCAACGTGGTGAGGAAATTACCCCGGAGCTTGAGATCTACTACAAGTTTTCTCCAAGACAGACCTTCTGTTTCCTAGGAACACCTTCGAGCCCAAGCTGGTGACATTTCCATTGCCATCCATTCCCTATTTCTCTTCTGCTGACTCAGCTCCTGATTTTACTCCTTAATTACAGGTTTTCCTTTTATAAGTGGAATTCAACCAGCAGGAAAGAGAGAGAAAATAAGAGACCTTCTTCTCTTCCTTGCCCCCAGACTAGCTGATATTCCTCCATCTTCTGGCTGACTAATTTGAGGATCTAACCTCATTGCCACTCTTACATTTTTCAGCATTAA
>JANHZU010003464.1:184562-206087 GCA_032468055.1 Acrochordus granulatus
CACAAAAAAATGTCCCACTTTTGGTGGAGAGGAGCTAATCCTTCTATTTCACCTTTGAAGTTTCAGTTGCCAAATAGGAGTGACTGTTCTGTACAGGAGTGGGAAAAATTTTAAAATGCATAAAGACAGGGAAGCCTGTTTTCTTTGACTGCGCATAGCAATGATGACCCCTTGGATATAATCAAGAGTCTGTCTTTGCCCTTGGTTTGCTCCAACGTTGGCTTTGAATTGCAAATAGGAAATACTGGGTTGAATGCTGGAGAGGTCAGCCTGGTGTCTTGAAGGTCCTCCTCTAATACGATCCTGGAGATTAAATGGCGTTCCTTCGTATTCCGTCTTCATTTGTGAGCTGCGATGTTAAAAGCATCTGCAGTCGTTCGTGCAGCTTCCTTCTAGCTGACCACAATGGGTCGCTAACAGAGTGCAGTGTGGCTCTGATTTTATAAGTCAAAGGAAATGCCCTTGGCCAAGCCACTCCCAATTGTGCCTCCGTTGAACCTTCAGCTCTGTAGGTCAAGGGGGAGAGGAGGACGGCATGAGTCCACCCTGCAGAGGGTTGCATTGTGCAGCTGTCTGCAGACAAACTGCTGACCTATTTGCCATGTCCAGCAGTGGTCTTGGAGGCATCTCCCAAGATGTTTCGGCACGGGCATTGGCCTCCTTTCTCCAGTTTATTTTTTGTTCCAACCAGATATGGCTTCCATCTTTGAGACAAAATGGTCTCTCCTTTGTCTGGGACTTTTGCTTAGTTAGCTGTATTCTGCAAAGGCAAAATGGAGTGTCCTGTTTATACAAAGTCTCTTCTTGCGGGGAGATGTGCTCTTCTCTTTTTTTAATTTTACAAGTTCTTAATTTTCTATGCCACATTTTTTTGTCCCTCTTGGAGAACCTTGGCTTGACCGGCTGGATCTGGAAAGGTCTGTTTGCTTTTCTGTCTGGAATGAGGTCCATCCAAGCTTTGTTATGTTGGACCAGAAGGTTGAGGTCATCCAGGGCCCCAAATGCTTTCTAATTGGCTATCGGCTTACAGGTCTCATTAGAGTATTTAAGCAAAAGGAGAACTTGAGGGGCATATCAGAGGTCACCCATCAAAGCAGCTGGCCTTGAGGTCACATATGTGTACAGTACTGTCTCTATATTTACCAGGCATTAGTTGCTTGACATTGTCACAAAGAAGTTTAAAGTTGAAGCTTCCTGCATAGCTGGCTTTGTTGCACAGCGGATTGCTGAAGCCTTTTCATTATTTCTAATCTTTGAGGACATTGTGTGGCTGCCATCCCTGCTCCTCAACTTGGTTGTGGCTCACGTGCTTCGTTATACAATGTCCCACGTACCTTCCATCAATCCTGTGCACATGACATCAGCTCTTATAAAGCCACCTGGCTTTTAACCAATTGTTTAATTACCTATAAACAGAGTTACACGTTTCAGCGAAATTGCAGAAGCCTCAGTGAGCATCCTGAATAGAGCCCTCACTCTTAAAATCCAGGGTGTTCCTGCGATGTGATTCACCTTCTCCTCCCATGCAGGACATCAGTGAAAATGGCTGTTCCACCATGCCTGAAGAGTCCATCTCAAGGGCAGCTCCATCTCCACTGTCTGAAAAGAGAGACCCCAAACCCCGAGATGACAGGCGACCCATCACTGTTCACTTTGGCCAGGTAAGCTCTGGAGGTGACTTGAATCTTCCTCGAGACTGTCTTCTCCAACAAGGCATGTCAGATGGGATGGTGGAGCCCCATTGCAGCTCCCAGGATCTCATCTGTGCTCTGGAACCACTCCCATTTTGTGTTGCTCAATTTAGAATAGAAAAATGACCCAATATTAGTAGGTTGGTTTCTTTTTACTTGATTGGGGTAAAGGGTAAAGTTCAGAACAGTGCAATGCCCTTCTCAATCCACCTTCACTTCCAAAATTGAGTGAAAAATTATCCCAAAAGTTTTGGTCCCACCTCTTCTGGTGATTTCATTGGAAGGCCCTTTGCAGCTTTCAGAATGATGGGCTATGTTGTCTACCCTGGCTTCCTATTTCTCTATACGCAACCCCAATCTTGAAAGGAAGCCACTATGGGTCTATACCAGTGTTTCTCAGCCTTGGTGACTTTATGATGTGTGAACTTCTACTCCCAGAATTTTTCAGCCAGCATCAGTTGATGTCCACACATCTGGAAATCACCAAGGCTGAGAAATACTGATCTATGCTAGTATCCCAGAGTTCTCTGAATGCCAAGAGAAGAATTCATGAAAGATCAAATACTCATAATCAGAACCTTTGTAAACCACCATGAAGAAACTGAAAGATTCAGCAATGGACAGTGCCTGCCAGTGCCCCTAAGCGACACATGGTGGAATCGGGAGCTGCAGTAGCTGCCAGTCTGAAGTTGGGGTGTGTCTTGTCCACAAGATATTTCCAAGAATCCTCTTGCACCTCCAAGTTCCTCATCTCCCCTCCTGCAAAACAACAACAACAACACCATCCTCCAACTTTCCATCCTGGCTGCTTCCTTCCCTCTGCCTCTACTTCAGGTATCTTCTGTTCCCAGCCCAGTCCTGCCAGGATCTTAGAATAATAAGCACCGTAGCACCCTTTGAACAGGAAAAGCAGTGAACGGAGGTTGGAAAATCAATTAATGGCTCTTTAATAGCGTGCTTCATATTTCGGTATTGAGTCTGCTGTTCGCAAGCTGGTTATTTTTATGATGGGCTCTGGCCATGCATTTGTGAAAACCAGCCAGGACTGGAGTGACTAATAATTTCAAAAATGAATTTAACTTTCCAAATGCTGCTTTTGGTAGGTTCAGACCAGGGGAGGGGAATTTGTCATGGGTAGCTTTGCCAACCCTGATTTCAGTCTTCATCGGGCGACTCTTGAATTGTGGAGTGGCAGTGTTGAAAGGTTGGTGGTGAACAAAAAAGCGCCTCTTGGAGAGGAAATGGAAGTGATGCCAACTCCAAAGTGAGATGGGCAGACACGCTGGGTGATTTAAGAATACCGTGTTCTTCTAATAGCAATCTTCTGTCTTGTCATCTTAAGGGACGGCCTTTCTTCATGCGAATGCACATACAGCTTTGATTCTGGTGATGGTTTAATTGTTGCATATCCAGGAGAACCTCTTGCTGAGACAAGCTTGTCTCTTTCCTTTTGTTCTCATCCTCCAGTGAGACCATCAGTTTCTCACCCTATGTGGCTTTTGGCCAAGCTGTAGGCCTGGCCAGGCTCTTCAAGAAACGTATGGAGTGAAGACCCACCCACCATCTTTATGGACACTTGCAGCAAGCATTTGTCTGGAAGCTTCTGTGAGTGAGATGGCATCTTGGCACGAACTAACATGGGCTGAGACCTGTTTTTAAACAATGAGTATAAAAGAGAGACACGGGATTCCTCTTTTCACCCCTTCTTTTCGTGACCAACGAAACCATAAGATTAGCCTCCTTTGCGCAGGTGATGAAGAGACCACTTGCTCTCCTGCCCCTCCCAAGAAGGCAAGATGCAGCAGGAGACTTGAAGCGAATTTATTTCCCCCCCAATGCATGGATCTGACACAGTTAACCCCCCCAGTTTTGGTAGCGCTGACTCCTTGCAGCGGTGGCTGCAAGCTTGTAGCCCACCAGCCCTGGCAGAGAGTGCCTTAATTGAGATGTGCTGTCAGAGTGACAAATGCATTTGCATAGAGTCTATTTGTTTTGCTGCAGAAGTCCACTAGCTGCTGTTGGTGGAACATCCTTAATCAGCCTGCTGAAAGTCAGCCGGCAGCTCGCTCTGGCTGTCCAAGACGAAGCGCTTTTCTTCATTAAGTGACAGATTAGCTGAAGGGGACGAGGGGGGTGGGTTGCCGAGCCTAACTGCAACATTTAATTTTAACTCATTAGGGCTCACCCAACTGGAGTTGGCAGTTGGTCATGTTCCCCACCAGTCACAGTCATTAATCTGCTCACAAAGAGGACGGATCGAGCTAAACCGCCTGCTGGCTGAAGCAACAATAGCATAAACACCCTTCGGTTGTACTCAATTGACTTTTTTTCCCCAACACAACATGGTTGGGAAGACTTCTCCTCATTTTGCTCTAGGTTCACAGGCAATCTGCCAAAATAAGGGCGTTGTCGCATGCTTTTCCTTCAGAAGGGTGATGAGCTGTCTTGGTTCCCAATGGGGCAGTTGTGGCGTCAGCTGTTAGGATAAAAGAGTGGAGATGCCCCTATTTGTGGGCTTCCCTGTTCTTTTTAGGATGGATTAAATCCCTTTTGCACTTCTTGTTCCATCTTAGATGTGGAGCATTTTCCGTCCTCACATTGTGGTCCACCCTGGATATCAATAGTGCTCATTCTCCATCACTGTAGGTCTTCCCTCTGGGTGCCCCATCTAAAACCAAGGAAATCTGGATTATGAATGATACGCAGAAAACCTACTGATGTGTTAAGATGCCAGCAAAGTCCCCACTGAAAGCCATTGCCTGTTTATGTCTCACAATTCTGTGCTTCAACTCAAGGATCCAGGAGAATTTTCTGCCTAAACATTCTGAATCTATGAGTTCTGATTTTGTTTTCTGATTTAACTGAGGCCTTTCATGAGACCAGCCTAGAGCTATCACTCTGTAGACTCTTGGTTCATGGCCAATTTAATCAGAGGATCAAATTAATCTCTTACCATCCTTTTTAAAAAAAAAAGAAAATTGAGGCTGCTTCTCAAAGATTTCTCCTCTCTAGGGTGATTATCTATTGTTAAAATCTTTTGTCAAGGGAGAGAGGTTAAAAAAACGTGCAATCAAAAGATCTCTTTTAGGGGGACTAAAATGGTAGTTGAGACTTTGGCGTGGTCATTTCTAGGTACTGACTAGTCCCTGGGATTCATGGAAGCTCATTGAAACTCTTCTGCAGAAGGGGAAAAGAGTTTGTTTATGACTAGTTTTTAGAAAGCGTCCAGTGGTCCTTGGATGGTCTCTTGGTTGTATGCTGGATTGAATGACTGTAACGCTTACTCCTGGCTTCTTTTTTGAGAAGTCATGATGATCCAGAGAAGGGTCTACATCACTCTCTTATACTTCCAGTCTCAACCTTAGTCAAAAGGAGTAGAAGGTTTGAACGGATCCTTTCCATAATCTTTGGCCTTCCAGAGGAGATGTCTTCTCCTGGACAAGTTGGCTGCTTGAAGAAGGCAGAACTGGAGAGGGGCTGGGCCTCTGCAGGAACCCCTCCAGAAGTCGCCAGAACTTCGTCTGCTATCTGTAAAGGTCTAGATAGCTTTCTCCTAGCCTCTCCTCTCCCTGGCCTCATGTCTGGTAGGTTCCCACATGCTGCCACTGACTGGGCTGGGCTGGGCGGCTCACGATAGATTTCTGTGGTTGCTCCATTCACCTGGCTAAAAGCACAACACACTCGTGTATTTCTGGAAGAGCTGTTGGCAGCCAACGATGCTGGCAGCGTATTTTACAAGCCCACACAACCTTCAGGAGAGATGCTCTTCTTCCCTGCAGATAATCCATTACGTGGCTCTTGGTATTCGTCTTGCTAGCAGCTGCTTGGCTCAGACTTTGTAGAAATATGGATCGTGACTTGAAGCTCAGGAACCAGACCCAGAAGGGGGAGCGCTGAGAATCGCTGGGTTTCTCTTTTTTCCATTTTTTTTGGAAGGAAGTTAAAGTTTTAAAGACTGGCTCAGCTTCGTGCCTTTTGCTTCCTGCGCGTTGGGTGAATTTTCTGCGTTTTTCCATGAGAAATGTATGCCATTAGTTCTCCGCTGACAGTGTCCTTGAGGATTTGACAGTGAAATTTTCCAGCCGTTGCTCTTCGTTAGGATCCTGGCGCTGTCTAACAAGGCAGCCGAGCTGCTGCTACCTTCGACTCCTGTTTGTTCTCCCAGGGCTGGAGGCTGCTGCAGTCAGCGCATCGACCACGGCTGATCATTACAAGGGCGTTCGCTACCATGAATAAAAATGTCACAAGCGCTCCTACGTCTCACAGCAGTACAAAATGTCAGCTCTGTCAAACATACATTGCAGGGAGCACCGAGCGCTTGGTACAAATTGGAAAGCCGAATATTCCCTCAGCTTTCTGATATTCTTCATTTGAAGCGGAAGAAAAAACAGTTGTTAACCTATTAGCTGTGATTTTAAACGCCGCTGAAGCCAGGAATGGACAGGTTTCTGGCACGTTCGGGGCTCAGCCTCTTGCTGGCACCTGGAGTTTGGGGAGACCCACCTCCCCGCTTGATCTTGAGGGATCTCACAGAGGGACCTTCCTACGGGTGGCCTGTCTGCCCCATCGCAGACCCACGGTAGTGTTTGGGGAGCTGGCAAATGGCTTTGCAACCTGGCTTTTCTTGCAAAGGAAGAAAAGAGAACTCAGGCTGTGCCATCTTCTGTCCCACAGTAGAGGCAGGAAGGTTTAAATCATGGTGTGGCCATGAGCTGATTCTTCAAAAGCTGTACATGCGACTCAATAATAGGTCCTGGAAGATACTTCCATCCTTCTCACCCCTGGAGAGACCTGATGCCTGGACTGCAAAAAAGGTCAAGATTTAGGCTGAACAGGGGCTGGCAGGCAATGTAATGCTGCAGTGGCCATTCCTGAGTCAGGCAATGCAGTAACTCAGATTGTGGTGGCTGAGAACCCACCATTCATCTCTCATCTTGCCCAGCCTTCTATGGGTTCCTCATTCTCTGTCCTAGGTGTGTTTTGCAGATTGTATAGCTGTGTGTTTTGCATTCATGCATATAGGTAGTCCTTGGCTTACAATTCCATTTATTACAGTTGGGGAACAGTAAAGATAAAGGTTTCCCCTGCCAGTCATGTCCAACTCTACGGGGCGATGCTTATCTCCATTTCATGGCTGAAGAGCCAGAGTTCGTCTGAAGAGGCTTTGGTGGTGGTCATGTGGCTGGCATGACTATACACCAAGGTGCATGGAATGCTGTTACCTTCCCATCAAATTGGTGGCACCTATTTATCTACTTGCATTTTTACATGCTTTCGAACTGCTAGGTTGGCAGGAGTACAGATAATATAAAAATAAAATGTAAACAGGGTTAAACTGTATAAAATGGCCTAACTAGCATCTAAGCCTCAACTTACAACTGTAATTGAGCCTGGAATTACAGTCATAAGTCAGGCCAGTCATTAAGCAGGTCGCCAGGTGACTGGGCCCATTTTATGCCCTTTTTTGTGGCAGATTTTAAGCAAATGTAGCAGTCATTAAGCAAATCCATTGTCTGCAATGAGCGGTGTTTTGTTTTGTTTTTTGCTGGAAACTGGAGTAAACTGTGACCACAGGACACTGCAGATGGCCATAAATGAGGCCCAGTCCCGTGTGCCCAAAATGCAATCCCATGAAGGATAGCCGTTGGAATTTCTTGTAAGTCAAGGACTACCTGTACTATTGGTTCCCCAACCTTCTCATCCTGGGACCCGCATCAGCGCCTCCAGCAGCCCCTGGGAACGTGGTCCATTAAAAGAGCGGCTGAAGTTGTTGCTTAATTATTCTTCCCTCCCGCTCCTCGGCGGCTGGTCCTTTAACCACAGACCTGCTGCAGTAATTTAAGCCACCTTTCCCAGCTCCAGTTGGGGCATCCACGCCGTTCTTGGTGCAGCGCAGGTAATTAAGCTGATGTTCTACCACCGCTTCCCTTCCTGACCTTTGGAAACAATGTGTTTTGCTGCATCAACAAATTAACTGCAAATCAGATGCTGGTTTCCGTACAATGTTCGTGTCTTACGGATCTGTTCTTGCGCATAAATGGGAAGAGTTCCAGAATTCAGAGAAGAAACCTCTTGGATGCCACCCTTGTTTTTTCTCTTTCGTGCCCTATTTTGGCTGATAAATAGGAGGTTTCACATCCACTGTTGAGCCAGAGGGGGCCCAGACCCCGAGAAGGGCTGTGAACAGAAAGAACCAATGCAGGAATGTTTAGGGACATCTAATCCCAAGTCTTATATTTATCTTAGGAGAGACGTTATTTTGAACAGTTGCACCACGCAAAAAGGTACCCAGAGAAACAGGTCTTTTTTTGACTTGGGAGCAGAAGCATTTGGCATTTCTTGAGAATGGTGTGATGTATATACTAATGCAACATTTGTATCTGTTGTGGTTTGATGGCAAACACCTCTTGTCACAAAACAGGATGGAGAAAGACTAATGCAACCATACAACAAGGTGGGCATTTTTAAGTCATCAAGAAATGGAGGTATGTCCCATGAAGGACATTCAGAATGGCTGCACTTGAGTAATACAGGATTAGGATCACATGGCTCGACTCCAGCCTCCTGTTTTCACTGACCAGGTGATGCCCCCCCAAGAAGGATTGTGTTCCTCTCCTGAGATGGCTCGAGGCTGCTGAGTTATGACTGAACAAGGACTCTCTTCCTTCACTGTGTTGAAGTAGACCTCATAAAAATGTAGGGATGAACTGTGTCTCCTCTGCTTCTCGTCTTCCTCTGCACTTGTTAAGTCCAACAAGTTCAAGATATTTGAAGTTCCTTCCCTCACAGGGGTTTTTACTCTCCAGTAAATTGGGGCATGCAAGGAGATCAAGTTGAGTATGTTGAGTTGGGGTGATGGCTGCTCCCTAGGGCTAATGACTGAAGTTTCCACTTTGCTGCAGCCGAGCGCACGACCGGTGAGACCACCACTTCCCAAGATCCATCGCTCCACCAGGCCCGTGAGTAAATGGCCACTTGCCTGCCTCTAACCCTGCGTGCTCCTTAATCTTACTAAACACTGCTGTTTGGCTTTGGCGAACTCACACGAAGCAGATCAGAGACAGTGGCCTTTTGCTTGGTCAAGCTGGGCAGGTCTTAGACTTTGCTTGTCTTCATTGGTGCTGCCTCCTCTTACTCCTGGGGGTCTTTTGACATCTTTCCCTCACTCTAGACTATTCTTTTTTGCAGAAGTTCGTCCAGACTCGGCAATTTTACTCAAGTCTTCTCAAAACTTCTTTACTAGTTAGGATTGGTTGCCAGAAGGAGAAAACTGGGAGAAAACTTGAGAGAAGGAGCCTTAGATTGACCATGTTTATTTTGATGGAAACTTTAGCTAGACACCAAAGCTTGGTTTTAGTCCCCAACATCTCTAAATTGGGGTAGACATTCCCTCCTGTTATCAGTCAGAATATGGAACTTCAAGAGAAGATGGTCATGGTCCATTTAAAGCAATTAATCCTAGTCCTTCTGCACACATTGCCAAAGGATACAACTCTTGGGACCCCATTTAACTGGTGGGGAGTTACTTGAAAGATGTTCCATAGAGAGGCATGGACTGGCTAACATCTGTGGCTGCTGAGGACTTGCAGAGGCCCCATCATTATTTCTGCTATTTTCTGAAATTAGGACTGCCCAAGGCCTCCCTTATCCACCTTGGAACAGGACCACAGAATTTGCCGCCTTCTCTGTAACGCCATGGCCCAAAATAACTATTCCCAACCTGATGCCTTCCAAATATGGTGGAAGAACCCAAAATTACTGTATAAGCATTATCTTTCCAACATCTGGAGAGGGCAAAGAGATTTCTGCAGAGATTCCAGTGGTGTGAGAATATGAATAGATGAGATGATAACGAACTACTGAAGTGGCTGAGTTAATTATTCTTGCCAATAATCCTCATCCAAGTGACCACGATCCCGTCTGTTAAAAATACTTCTTATAGTATTTGTCCAGGATCTTCACTGGACAAAAATTTCCCAGAATCATATTCTTGTTCTCTCTCATATCTTTCCATAACCTGATTCCTTCCTGGAAAGTGACAGAGAGAAAAACCACAGACAAGCGGCGGATGTCTCCTGCGGTGAGAAGCACGGGAATTTCATGGCTCTCAACTTCCTTGCCCTATCTTTGGCTCCCGCCTTGGGCCGCTTGCTCTTAACATCCAGTGTGTCTTTGCAAGTTTCCTGGAAGAGTGCATGCCTGTTTAGCAGGGGGTCTTTAGCTTCATGAGTCATTGTTATGGATTTACGCATTGATCATTTTCCTTCCTGCTTGTGTCGAAGGGGGTGCCGATCACGTCCGTTTCAGTTGCTCAGAAGCCTTGGTTTCCCTGTCCCAAACTTTCCCATCTTTCTGTGGGCTTTGTTCCAATCTAACCAAAAAACAACAAAGGCTATGGTTACTTGCAGAATCTCAGTGTATGTAGGGGTTTTTTTTTTGGGTGGGGGATCAGATTGCCTGTTGTGATTGTGTACTTCATTTGATTGTGAAGTGTCATGTTGTGCATACATCTGTCTCTGACTCTCAAGATATTTATTCACTCCCACAGTTAGGCAGAGTGTTATTCTTGCCTCTATGGCATCTGCTTTTCCCATCCAGTGATGGGAAATTTGTTTAAGCCTCGGAAAAGGTAGTTTGCCCTACCTTTCTACCCATATGTAACCAGAAGGTTGTTCGTTAGACATCAAAAAATGTTTGGCCCATTTCCATCTATTTAGGAAGAAAAAATCCAGATTTAGTAGGAACGGAATGATACGCCCTCGGTCAGGACATTTGGACCTCAATCCATCCGAAGACTGGAAGCAGATCTTCACCATTAACCATTTGAAGTTAGAGGGATACATTCTGAGTGGAGCTCATCATCCTGAGGAGCTCCCATCCTATGTGGGAGAGGAGGTCCCACTTCATAAAAGGGATGAAGCTAGATGGTGCTTGTGATGCTTGCACCTTGCAGAGCATGGCACCAGTGGGCTTCCAGGTTGGTGTTCTCAGGTTCCCCCAGCTCTGCTTACCCAAATATATCCCCCCAAGCTAGTATCCTCCCTTGCAGCTCGATTGGCTTGACTGAATCGGCAGTCCTTGGAATGGAATCCCAGCTCCAGAACAAGGACCAGCCCGGGATAAACCTCCCGGCTTAGAAGTCCAGCAGGATCCAGTGCTCCAGGTAGGCTGAGGGCCCCAAAGCCTCCTGGTAGCCTGCTGTGAGTGCGGCAGGAACTATGGCATGCTTGCATTGCATGGATGGGTTTTAACCCTCTTCCCGTTGGGACTTGGCCTTTTTCTCACTTGTCTTCCTTCCAGAGGTCCTCCTAGGGATCTGGCGCACACGTACGTGCATCGCACACAGCCTTCAACTGAGAGCGGTGGAATTGCCATCTCTAGCAGAGAGGTCCCCTCTCCGAGAGGGCCGCCCCTAAGGTGAAAGGGTTTGCAGCAAGTGACAAGGCAGCTTTAGGCTTAATTAAACAGTCTCCCCCTCCGCTCCCCGTCCCTCCCTCCCCGGCGCACTTGCTCTCCCCCTCCCGTCAGCTTCCTCCCTCTCTTCTTTCCCTCCCTCTCTGTGTTTTATCATCCCTAATGAAGCAGTCTTTTCCATCCATCCTGCTGATTGCCAAGCCTTCTCCTTTGTTTGCTGGCACTCAGCCATGCAGCCCTGCTCTGACAGCACAGCTCCTCTAATTAGCTCTGTTGTTCTTTTCCCCCTATGCTTCTCCGCCTTGGAAGTTGCCGCAAACTTAATCCTTCCATTCCTGCCATAAATTCGCCACTCTAAGCCTTGTCTGGATGGATGGCAGAGGGGGAGAATCAGCCTTGTGTGCCACCACGGCTCGGAGGCCTCTGGCATCTGACCCCTTCCTTCCCGTGGGGCACGTGACATTCAGTCTCTCTCTCCCCCTGGAAGACCCATTGGGCACTCTCCTCCTCCCACACCAGCCCTCATCCATGGGGTGGGCTCCCCTTGGATAGAAACATTCCAGATGCAAGAGGAGGGTGTCCGAGCATGCCCAGACAGTCCGTTGGGATTCTTGCAGTGCAAACCAGGGAGGCCACCCATTCTTTGGCCAAGGACTTCTGAGACTCAGTCTCTGAGAGGCAAGATTAAGGGGAGGGTCCAAGGAGGTCCTACTTTGGAGGAGCTGAGAAACACTTCAAAAGGCACCCATGGCTTTTTTGTAAAGTATAGGCATATTTTCTCATTTTGCAAAAATCTTGGCGTACTTTTTCATTTTGCAACAATTAAGAGGTTGGCTTCAGTCAATGTGCCGTAAGGGTCATCCATTAAGATGCATACAGAGCTCTCACCATTTAATGGGAAAGCAAAACTGGGACATCTCCAGATTTGGAGCTCGGATTCTGCTCCTCTCCTATTATTTCGATGGAGTCCCCAAGTGAAGACACCAACATTATGATAGCCCATCCGTGGGGATAGAGGAGGACACGGGGAGGCGGGCTATCTATATTTCCATGAAGAAATAGGCAGAAAGAGTTTTTGTGAGCTGGTAGAAAACATTGGCGAGTCCAAGAGGGACCTATTTTAAAGTGAAGTAGTAAGTTTGGAACAGCAACCTGCTTCATCTCACTTGATGGTTCAAATGAGCTGCCCAAACTGACAAGGGGCTTCTTCTAACCCTTGAGGCACAAACTCACTTTGGTTTCTCCTTGCTTATCATTGTGCGGTTGCTCAGTTCCACTTATCCTTTGATTCACAGCTGGATGGGAAACCTTTTCTCTATTTTTCCTTTCCTGTTTGAGATGTCTTGCTTGAAGTGTGATGCACTGGCCTGGGCTGAATAAAATGCCCACACCTGGTTGATGTGACCCAAGTCATATTTTGTTTGAATAAAGTTCTGAGAGTCATGGGCTGGATTCATTTCAAATGGATGGAAAGACAGTCTGACAGGGTCTGGAATGCTCTTTTCTAATATGAAAATACTTTTCTCCAGAACTGGAGAAGACTTTGAACACTGGGGCAAGGAAGAACATTGGCCTTTTTCTAATTCATGCATGTGGCTATTGTGTGAAGACATCTCGGGCTGGCTTTTAAATACCCATCATGGCATTTAGGAGTTTGAAGGACTTCTCCATGGCTCCAGCTAACATTTCACTCATGGGGGTGTCTGCACAGAATGGCCCCAAAAGTCAAGATGTCACAATGTCTGTTGTGGTTGCTATCTTGACTTTGGGGACCATACCCTCAGTCTTGTAGGAATTCGTCCTCCAACTGCCACAGCCATCTGCTGCTGGTATGCCTCTGCCTTAGCCTCCTGGCCAACAAGCATCTTCCTTGAGCCGTGTCTTCACTCTTAACAGTGGCAGGCTTGCTGTTGGCTTTAAGAAACCAAACTTGTTGGTTCCATGGCTCTGTCTGGACTGTGGTTTGTGCAGTCCAGGAAGGTATCTTACCCAGGAAGGCTGCTTGGTGGGTTTAGCAAAGGACCATGAAATTTGAAGAAGTGTTGAGGTGAGATCTTTGATTGAGGAAGGGTGGGTCATATCGCTTCTCTCACTCATGTCAGAACCACTGCCCCATTTCCACTTGCTGTCAAATAGGTTCGGCCGCCCAGACCGCAAGTTGTCAGAAGACCCAAAGGCAATGTTGCTGTGGACAGTCGGAGGACATCTGTCTCCAGCCCAGAACAGTGAGTATCTGAATCTCGGATTCCTCCTTGGAAAAATGTTGGTGGAGCGCGATTGCCCTCTGGTGGAAATCGCATGGAGACCCTTTGTCTTGAGTCTTCTGGGCACCTGATCCCTTCTGCTCTGAACGTCACACTTGTTGAATGTGAACAAGTGCCCAACGCCGGCAGTCTTGGGAGTTTCTAAGGCAGATCTTGCAAAGACAGAATTAAAACTGAGAAACCCCCATGCACAAAAATAATAATAAGGACTTCATCGTTGGATAAAAGTGCCAAAACCAGTCTAAACATCTGGCTGACTATGCGACGAACCATAATAAGCAAGAAGGAAAATGTCCTATTTTGCCCAAATAGGTCATCGCTTGGTCCATCACGCGGCTTACAAGCCCTGCTGTACAATATTCCAGATTTTTTCTGAGTCTTGTCCCTCCTTGAATTTATTTTGCTGTCAGTTTTCAATTGGATTATTTCCCCTTTTTGATGGTCTTGTGATGGGAAAGGTTTAAAAAGAAAAGGAAGAAAGGTGGGAACACTGAGCTTCTCTCCCATCATCCTGAATTGGTGAAAAATTACTCCAGAAAGGAGAATATTGTGTGAATCAGCCTTCCCCCATGCTAGGGGCTACACTGTGATACCGTAGATGTAATGTCAGCCAGTTACCCGTTGCTAATCATGATCTTCTTAGTGCAGAGAAACAGGTAGAGAAGCTCGTCGTGGCAAGCTCTAACCACGTGTCCAAACAGAAGATTTGCACTATAAACAGGCCAGGAATTCCCCCAATTTCCTGTGGATAACTCATTATCCAAGGGAGAAGGTGGCCACGGAGAAAAGCAGTTCAAATAGTATTTATTTTGTGGGAAATGGTAGAAGTCCTCCGTTCGTATCAGAGACATGCCCACGTGGGAAAAAGTTCTAATCCTTGTGGCTGCTTTTGAGGTGGGCGCTTCCTCCTGGTGGCTTCCTGGACCACCCACCATTCTACAGGTACAAGCCTCCCTTTACACCTCTCTGCAGACCTTCATGACAGCATGAAATGTCCAGGCTTCATGTTCATTGTCCCACACAGCAAATCTGGAGAAATTGGATCTGGGGAAAGTTGCCGCCAATTCCTCCAAGTGAAACAAACAAGGTTAGCCCAAGGGAATGAGGTGCAAACAAATTGTCTTCCCTGTAGACTTCGTTTTTGGGGGGGAGAGCCCTGGGAGATTGTGGTGGGGGCTTAGGCAGAGGCTGAGACTCCTTGCTGCGGTTCCCAGGGGAATCAAGGAATCCCTGGGGGTTTGCTGTTAAGGTTGCTTCACTTTTGCAAGCGAAAAACAATGCGTGGTCCTGTCGTTGAAACATCAAGTCAGGGAAACTGCTCTCAACGATCTGAACATGCACAGACTCCCGAGAAGTAAAATTATTTCGAAACATGCAGCTGCAGGAGCCCTCGCGGCCCCTTGGGCTGCCCAGCATGGGATCCAGCTCAGGTTTCTCTTCCTTCCCTCCTGGGTTCTTTTTCAGGGCATGGAGCAGAGAGAGAAGGGGCCTCCTCCCCGTCCGATGTGATTTCAAGGTGATCAGGGAGGGTGCTCTGACAATATCCTGCCCCTTTGGCTTAGGGAGGACTTTTCTGCATGGTTGCCATGGACATTTCTAGTGGCTGCTCTTCTGGAGTCTGACAAACCCGGACGGAAGGTGCAGCACCTACTTCTAGACTTCGACATCCTCACTTTCTGTTTCCGAGAAGAGAACTGATGCCTTTGGCTGCTTCAGAGGGAACCAGTTCTTCCTTTCAGCCTGTGGAGCACAAGGCCAGAGAAGGGATGGAGGGGGAGAAACCCCCCGCTCCATCCTGGTGGATCTAGAGGTCTCTTGTTGGTGCAGGAAACATCTTTGTGCATCTCCCCATCCTCCTTCAGAGGGCTGAAGGGCTTCTCTTGCTGTGGAGGAACATCCTTTCAGCACTTCTCTTGATGCTCTCTTTGAATATCTCCCAGCTTCTCGGCTCAAGAGCCTAAGGGATGGCAGTGTTCCCTATCGCATTTCTCAGGAGGGTTTTGCAGCACGTTTCCCGAAGCCGTAGCAATGTTTTTTTCCCCATGTCAAGAGTTTGTAGGAGGCAGGATTGAGGTCCCTCCAGGAAGTGGCTTGGCTCACCTGCAGGAGGCATCTCTTCCTTCCAGCTCCTTTTTTCCCCTCTTCTTTCTCCAGGTGGGCAAGGGATACTACCTGGATGATCAGGTCTGAAGGGAGAGAAAAAAACTCCCTTTTTCTAGGAGTGGGACCAGATTTTTTTCATCTCCTCCAACAGTTGAAGGTCACCAAAGACTACTGCCCATATCCACCAAATGCTCGCTGTAAAAACAGCCCTGTTTTGCAGCGGCAGCCTCTTCCCAACAAAACTCTTGTCACTTAATGCCTCCCCCAACCGTTCACTCACTATTTCCTTGCTTTCCCCCCCTTTTTTTTCATTTCCTCCCCCTTCTCTTCTCCCTTTCGTTTATCTGTCTTAAGTACATTTAGGTGTCAATTAAATTTGAAATATCTACATTTGTCAGCTCTTGGTTTTTGGCCAGCGTGAGATGGCTGAGGATTTGTCCAGGCATCCTGACATATGGGGGGTGGGGTAGGGGGGTTGGAAGCCCCCAAAATGCAGATTGTCCTCATTAAAATCAAAGCACCGATCCTCCTAACGGGAGACAGAGCCACGGAACACATCCTGGGCTTTATTTTGCCATGTTTCTGACATGATATTTAAAAAGGAACAGCTACGGCTGTCATTGCTGTCACACGCCGGCACTAACCGGAGACACGTTAAACTAAACATTAGAAGGAGATCAGCAAGCCATCTGCACGGGAGCTTGGGGGAAAGACGAGGGGCCCCATGCACCCTTGCAACGATGCAAAGGCGCGGGGTTTGACGGACAGGCTGCCGCTCAGCCCCGGGCCAAGCCCCCTTTCCCCGAGACAGCTCTTTGTGTGCAAAACGTGAGCCGGTTGTGGGTGGCAGCCGCTGGGAGAGAAGGAACTGAATAGGGTTAATGAGGGAGGAGGCTGGTGTTGGACTCAGCTGCCCCGAACTAAGGAAAAAATTCGCCCTGGACATCTTTCGGCACGCCTCCCTAACCAAACGGCATCTTTGGCCCAAATCTAGGCCAGTTGTCAGGGGAGCCGCCGTTCTGCAGAAGGGGTGCCTGTTGGATGGAGTTGCGTGGATCGGTCTTTAGTGCAAGGAGAATCAGACAGATAGAAAAGGATATTTGTAGCTCGGAGCTGCGTTGTGGAGTCCTAGGTGCTCTCTGAGCTCAGTTGGGGGTTTTTTGCAGATGTTTCATTCCTGGTGATGTGCACTGATGAAGTTACCTAGTTTGATGATGAGACGTCTGCAAAAAATCAACCAAGCTCAGAGAGCATCAAGGACTCCAGAATCGGGCAGCTTGGTTGGCCCTTATTTCTGTTTTAACGGAATGATTCGTGTCCCTGAGAATGGGCAAATGGCAAGTCTTACAATATACTTCTACATAGGTGTGAGAGAGGAGTCCCGACATCATGCTCTATCTGGAAATATCCAGAGATGGGACAATGGGAAGGCGTTTTAAATGGAGGGAGTTCCTGGGGAAGGCTTCAGGGTAGCCTGCCCTTGTCCTCCTTCCTTGACCTAAACCCCGCACCCCAGGGAACTCCAAAGCCCCTCCTTCTCCTCAGAAGCTCTTTGTCCAACAGGCTGGGTCCTTTATCCTTGAATGTTGACTTCTATGGTTTAGCTTCCTTTCCCTTTGCAGGTTCGGTTCGGTGATAAAACTTTCTCTCTTCTTCCTCTCTCCTTCAGCCTGGTCAAGCCCACACGCCATTATACGGTCTTCCTCTTGGAGGATTCTTCCGGCGATGAGCTTCCTCAGGAAGATGGACCTGTCTCTGCCTTCTCTGACAGCTTTCTCTTCTCTGCTCCTTTCGAATGGTCTCTGTCCTCACTTTCGCTATCCCCGATACCCTGCCCTGCTTGGAGCAATTTGCCGTCCGTCTTTCCCTTGCTTAGAGGCTTCTGTGGCAAGTGTCATGTCTGTGTGCATGCATGTTCCCTGCACATATACCCCTGGAAACAAGCAACCACATTCTGGTTTCGATCAAGGACTGCTGAGATTCACTCTTTCCTGTGTTGGCTTGGATTGGCAATGGGTTTTCCAGAATCTGCCCACCTCTCTTCCAAGTCCCTAGTACTTCTAAGGTGAATAATCAGCTGCAGGCAGAAAGGAGATGGACCTGGGGTGAGGCATGGAGAGCAATGGGAAGGAGCAAAAGATAAGCAAGAAGGAAAACAGGGTCTTATCACCTCTGTATGGAAGGGAGGCAACTTCCCCTTTGAGTAGGTAGGTTGAAGAAGGGATTTGGACTTTCCTCCAAGCTGGTTCAAAACATCTCCAGGAAATATGACAAAGAGAATTCAAGACCCTTGCAAATCAGTGCCCTGTGGTGGGACTCTCTGCCTAATGCACATGGGAATCCAAGCCATCGTTGACCCAAGTCTTTATTTTGCCCCAGAGCTCACTGTTGCCCCATCTGAGCCATCCACATCTCCTCCTCTAACAGAGGATAAAGCAGTCCTGTGCTAATGAACTATCAATTTGTTGAGGCACCAGAGATGGACAAAGCTCTCACCTGGTTTTTCTCTTCTCTGCTGCTTTTCTGATCTTTCCCTCCATTTCAAATCTTGTTTAAAGAGCTGACTGATTACCAGTCAAACACCACCATGGAAATGTTTGTTACCTGGAGGTGTTAATTGGATGTGCATTGCTCTGTCATTCCCTAATGTGGGAGTGAGATGTGAATCCCAGTGTTTGAAGCCTTGTTCGCTCCTTGCTCAGTCCTGTCTTCCTCCTAATGGACTGTGGTGTTTTTTTGATGGAGACGACACTGCTTTAAGCATCATGGATTGTTTAAAGATTCAAAAATCCAAGATTCACCAGAGATGATTTGTGCAGATCAGCTAGAATCAAAGTAAGACGTTTCTTCATAGTGCTTTAGCTGGTGCTAGACTTTCTTGCTCAGTAGGGTGTCATCTTGGATCCAGAGAGCCCATTCCTCATTTCAGTCACATTGTTACATCAGTTGATCTTCGACACATTGGAGGGGGAAGTTCTTCTGGCCGTGGGTCTTCAAAATCTTGGTGGTCCGTGCTGGCTAAGATTTTCCTTTCTCTTTGCCCTTGACAGCAGACCTCATCATGTTTCATTGGCTTTGCTTTGAGAAACGCATGCTTGATGTCATACATCTGGAGCTAAACTGTGTCTTATTTTGTGCTGAAAGCACTTAAAGCCCCAGGAGTACACTGATGTTGTTTTGTGGCATAAGCAATGGAGCCCTCACTTTGCCAAATGGAGCACACTTTGGGGTGGGCTTCCAGCTGTCCTTGACTCCTGGCTGGGAAAGTATGTGGAGTTGCTGCTCATCAAGCACCCATCAGCTTCTTTTGGTTTTCCCGTATCAGGAAGGATGCAGGTAGATTTCTTCAGAGGAATCCTGTCTCTGAATTAATCATTGTTTTCTTTCTGACAGGCCTCAGCCATATCAAGCTCTGAAAGAATCTGACAGTGCCGATGGAGAAGATGGCATCAGTCCTGGGAGACTCCAAGATAACAGCCAGACTGACCCAGCCACACCAGAAAGTCCTGCAGAAATGAGTCTACTGGAAGACATTTTTACAGGACTGGAAGTGGAGTCACAACCACAGACACTCAGCCAAGCTAGGAGCTTAGAAGATCTGAGGATTTCCAAAGAGGAAGAAGACCAGCAGTGTTCCTTCGATTATCAGGTATGGGACTTGCATGGGTGGGGATGGCTGAAAAAAACAGTAGTCCTTTACTTATGAAAACAATTGGGACTGGATTTCTGGTTGTAAGTCATTACGGTCATAAGTCATGACACCAACATGATTGTAATGACTTACTATAAACCAGTTGTTCCAGGTCCATTGTAACTTCAAACAGTGACTAGTCAGAAGTTGAGGGTGACTTATAGTGGTTGATTAGTGGTTGATAGGTATGTTAGGTTACTTGCTGAAGAGAAGACAGATGGACCAAATAAGGGATGGGCGTGGGGTGGGAGGCCGTGCAGAACTTATGAGGAGCATTTTGATGTCTTGATGAGGCAGGACACTGACAGAAGAAGGGGAACTTAAGGATGACTCCAGCAACATTTAGTCCAAGTGGACTTTGAGGAAGTGGGATGAAGGTCTCTCAGTTGGTAGTCTCAGATCTGGAGAGTGAGTTAGAAAGGAGAGGAACAGCGGAGATTTTGGAGAAAGGTACTCATGTTCTCTCTGTTTTCTGACAGCGGATGGATCTTGGTTTTTCTGAAAAGAGCTGGACCACGCCAGGAATGAAGCTTTCCCACCCTTATAAGCAGCTCTGGGGTCTAGGCCATGATGACATGGCAATTTCCACAAAGTACTCCCCCAAATCTCCAGAGAGACCATTGAGAAATGTGCCTCCTGTCCCAAGGAGGCCTCAGAGCAGAGAAGGCACTCTGAACCTCCCCGAGAAGGAAATTGGAAGTTCTCCTGCTACCCAAGGGAATATTACCATCCCACGTCCACAGGGAAGGAAGACACCAGAGCTGGGCATCGTCCTGCCACCCCCTGCACCCCGGCTTTCCAAGCAGCAGGCACCACCAGAAGCTGCCCCTGGCAACCTGGCCTCAGAGCTTCTACAGGAGACCTTCACAGCCAGAAACTTTTCTATGGAGCCTGACATTAAGCAGCTACCTCGTTTTGCTCCTCACCAAACTCAGCTTTCATCCAGCACCGTCAATGAAGCAGAAATGCTCCAGCCCGTCAAGGTCGATGCCGAGGGCACGAGTGGAGACAGTGACTCTCTCCTTGCCCTCCTAGATCCACTGAAATCAGGGGATGGCCAGGATGCCTGCTTTCCGCCAAGCTCCAGAAACCAGCTGGGCTCCTCATCTCCCAGCCCTGCCAGTAGTTTCCCATCAACAGGAGAAGACCTCATGCCATCTACATCAGCACCGTTTCGTCAGCTGCTGGGATACCCTCCCTCTGTAACACCGTTCGCACAGCCATCTCTCAATCCTTTTGTACAGGCAGTGCCAACGCCTCTGCCATTAACCCTGGTCAGGCCCCCGGGGGGTCCGTTTGCTCCCTCGCTTGGCCATGCTTATAGTTCCAGCTACATCACATCTAACTCTAGCTTCTTCCAGCCCCAAAGGCCTCCCCCCAACCCTCTGACCCTCTCCATGCCCAACCTCTTTGCTAAGTCTCTCTCAGCCCCACCAGCAGTTCACCCTCTGTCCCAGATCAGTGTCCCCCGAGCAGCACAGCTCTGCGGCCCTTCTAAGATCCGGACATTGCCTCTTACTCATTCTGCAGTCAAGACAAGGCTGGTTGCAAGGCCCAGCAATCTACCACTAGTTCCCCCCAAGACCAAAGTTGGGGAATCTGTCTTGTGCCCTTCTAAGACTCAGATGGCTAAAGACCCCTTTGAAGACTTGTTAAATAAGACCAAACAGGAAGTTTCCATCACGCCCGGGAAAGTTGAGCAGCTGAGAAAGCAGTGGGAAACATTTGAGTGACTCCAGTAGCTCAGGGCTTCCTAGGGTGTGTGTGTGTTAAGTCAGTATAAAAATCAGTATTTCCCGAAGCAAGAAGGGTCAGCCAGCTGACACAGCTTCCTCCCTGTTAGGAAGAAGGCCTGGCTAAACCCTGAATAGAAGCAAGGTGATCTCCCTTCACCTCTTAGCTATCCACCTTCACTGGAAATGTGATTTGGGCTCCTTGCTGTTCTTTCATCTTTCCTGAAGATAAGTAGAGAATCAGTGAAGTCTTTCCTGGTCTCTTCTTGGTCTAATTTGGGTCCCCATAATCATGAGCCTGTCCACTCCCATCCATTCCCAGCTCAGGATTGCCTTCCATACCAGTATTGACTTTAAGAGGTCCATTCTTTCTTTTCTTGAGTTGCAGATCATATTTTGAGCATAGATGCCCAATCCCAAGATCATGAGACTTCTGAACCTTTTCTTATCATCTCCCTCATACAGTTAGTTGCGTGTGTTCAAGGCCATGTGCTGTTTTCCAAGTCCCTTCCCCATCCCTTCAATCTTTGAGCACAACAGTCGTCTTTACTAAGGAAATCCTTTCATTCCCATCACACTGTTTTCCAGGAAAGCAATGAAATGTCTTTTCATACCTATCAAAAAGTTGG
>JANHZU010003464.1:206132-222323 GCA_032468055.1 Acrochordus granulatus
GAAGTTTGGCACCATATAACACCATCAACATTTTCTAAACATTATTACCAAAGCAGTAATTACAAGAAGTAAAGAAGGGAAATGTATAATGTATAGGTATAAAATTGTTACAAAGTGACTTCCTTCCCCAGACTGGTGGGAGACCATTTCTGGGGTATTCACATCTAGTATGAGAAATGTTGATGGCCAGCAACGTCAGTCTACTGCATGATGGAACTCGGGTGGTGGTGATAGGTGTAATTTGTTTAAAATGACTTTCACCCCTTAGTGTGGACGGGTTGCCTTTGGTCTTCATCACCTGAAAGCCAAAATAAGTCTGCTCACTTGCTCTTGTTTCTCAACTCCTGCTGAAGTTCTCCTTCCAAGTTGTTTTAGAAGATGGAAGTTTCACCATGCCCCAAAATTCAGACCTTATCAAGGACCTGCTGTTATACCTGCCTCTGTTTCTTTTCATCACTTAAGTTTGGGAGATTTTTTTTA
Source organism: Acrochordus granulatus (assembly GCA_032468055.1). Lineage (NCBI taxonomy): Eukaryota > Metazoa > Chordata > Lepidosauria > Squamata > Acrochordidae > Acrochordus > Acrochordus granulatus. Next base: position 206,613 of record JANHZU010003464.1, read on the forward strand.
AAAAATGGGGCAATTTGCTTTTCTTTTAATTACTGTTGTGTGGGAATTAAGCTAGCCAGTTCTTTGTATCCACAGGAACACACTGTAGACAAACATGAGAAGGCACTCTTCTGTGCTACCTCTTTTTCTTTCCACTGGATTTCATTTCAGTTTCTTTGACCCTTCTGAAGTTTTCTTACTGGCTGAAGAGTCATGTTGGCTTCCATCTCCTTGCCTAAGCCTATGGAGTCCAAGAATATGATTGATTCCTCCAAATATGGATTGTCAGGGGACACCTGTAGATATTCTGTTGGCATCATCACATCCAAACTGTTGCTTTTACAAAGCTTTCCCTATGTTTTGTATGATCACTTTAGCTGGGCAGAGGAGTGGAAATATGTTTTTGATATTACCTACTTCTGGATAGTAAAATATTTAAAGTCCACCAAACAGGCAAGTGTTGGTTTGCTTCTTGAAAGATGGGTATATGGAGAGAGACTAGAATATCGATCTTCAGCCTGTGCCTGTGAATGGCCATCTTGGTTGGGATGGTGTTGGATTAGTCTAACATCACACTATGTTCACCAAGGTGTCATTAGAACAAAGTGTGTACAGTCTGCTGCTTTAGAATATGGAAGAGATTTAAACATTTGAGGGTATGAGCTGGAATAATCCATAATCTCATTTGCAGAAGTATTTTAGAACTTGTAAACCATATAAACATGTTCTACTGGAAAAGCAGCTCAGGTGGCAGAAAACCAGATGTGCTGAGAGAGGACCTGAAAGAGACTATCTTGATATCAGGAAGCATCTTCTTTCTGGTAAGTCCCCCATGACCTTCACCACCCCTTTCTTTTTGATAAATTATTTTGATAAATTTGTTTCACCTTTTCCATGAGCCAGTGGACCTACCTTCCACTTTGCGCCCTTAGACAGTGGCAGCCCCAACTCTTACCAGTTTGACCCACTTCGAGTTAAAGAGCCCAGATAATTTTTTATCTGTTCATTTTTAATTACAACAGGAATTACCAGGATTTATTTTTTACATATACGTAAATAAATGTTCTATCTGTGGCAAACTTTTGTGAAAAAATAAATCCAAAATTAAATATCAAAAGTCAGTTAAGTTCACAGTGGAAAACAAAAATAAATTAAATGGCAGAAGGCTTCAATCTCTGGTGGATCTAAGAGCAAGTAGAGAGAAGAATGGCTATTTCTTTGAAAAAGAGGACAAAATCCATTTTTCTGTGGTATGACAGGAAATCAAGTTGAACCCCTTCGGCATAGTGACTAGTCTTCAGAATAAGTGTAAGATTAGCTATCAGTGCATTGCAAGGATAGTAACGATGGTAAAGCTAAGACCCACATCTACACCTGCAATGAGTTGTGACGCCTTGAAATTTGTAACCAGTCCTAGATAAATCTCTTTTTGGAGAATTGGGTCATTTGTTCAAAAAAGGCTGGAAGGTCTCCGTAAGTGGAGTCAAAGACAATCTGATGAGTCTGCTTCCTTGCCATCGGTTTTCCATCTCTCCAGAGGATATCTTAGGGGCTTCAAAGAAAGTTGTTCAAGCTATCGTTTCTGATGCATTGGCTGGTTTGCAATTGGGAAGGATTTTTCTTTCTCAAGGTTAGGGAGGTGTGACTTAGTTAGACTTCTGCTTAATCTGCCTTCACCAGATGGTGAGATACTCACCTTCTGAATGAATACCTTGGAGATGTTCAAGGGGAAATACTTCAAGGGGAAATACTTGGAACCTACAAGATAGCTCAACAAGTTGACCAAGCTTTTCTTAGGTCTATCTTTATGCTTGACCTTTCTTGTCTTTGGGAGAAGGAAGATAGGAAGTTTCTTCCCTTCTGTGCTCACCAAGCAGGGGGAACTGTTTGTAGTTGGTCAGAAAAAGTCAATTTGATGGTGCATCTTTCAGACACTTCTTCCTGTGGTTGATAAGTTTTCTTTCTTCATGAATTGCAATTACTACAGCCAACACTCAGGGAGGGAAGTACCTCTAAGTCTGAGTTATGGGTTGAAGCACCACATTAGCCTCTTGAGGAAAAGTAGTTTCCTCTTGCTTGATTTGCACTTCTGAAATATTTAAATAATCATCCCACAACACTACATCAGCAGGAATCCAGCAGTTTTCCCCTTTTGCAGCCATCTGTACTCATTCATACCTCCCCTGATGAAGCCTGGCTTAAATTTTGAGGAGTATGTAGTTTTTGAAATATTTCTCATTGTTCTTCATAATCATGGTACTGAAGTGTCAACTAATGTAGGCCACAGTTGGCCACACATTCAAGTGTCTGCTTCACTGTGAGATAAGTACTTTTTCGCAACCAGGGTTCTGTGATGTTTCTTGGAGGACAGAAGAGGAAGAGAGTAGAGTTCCCACCCCATTTTTCCATAGTTCCTTGGACTGTCTGTGGCTACATCAAAGGAGAAGGAGAGAATGGATAAAGGACTTAACATTTCAGCCTGCACTGAATAGGAGAAATTTTTGTTATGAAGAGTTAAACTTCTAACTGCTACATTTTAGTACAGAAACCTGAACTTTCCCTGGAAGAAAATGGCTCTTAAGTAGTGTTCTTGGAGAGGAATCATTTCTATATGTATCAAAAATTATAGCAGAAGGGTGAGATGAAGTGAAGCTAAGAGGTCTTCGGTTAATACTGTTTCAAGTGGTTTGTTTACAAGGCACTTTAAGATGCTATATTGTACATGAACTCAGTGCAGGGAATCACAGAAATTGTAGGTAGTTGAGTCTCCCCCAACAAGGATAATGATAAGATAATGTATTGTTCCTGGGGGAGGAAGTTTCTTGCTAAGTGGGTTTTGGAGTTTTTGTGGTGTGTTATTGAGGTTAAGAAATTTTTGTTGCTCATCCTCTTCTCTCTCCCTGCTATTGTGTGGCTAATGATCAGTGTGCAGTTTGTATTGGGTTCCCAGCAATGAATGCTCAGCCTTTCACTCTCAGCAGATGAGCTGCTCAGGTCAAAAACAACACACTTCACCCCTCTAATTCTGGTTTTGTTTTTTTGTTTTTTGTATCCTCTAAGGCTAGTTTACATTCCATCGTGATGGGTTGTCATGCAACACCAACATCCTAAAAAAGCTGTGAATGTTCTGACCTTCTGGCCAATTGGTGTGGGTGCAGGCAGGGCCCATATGACATTGGTCACTGTGATGGATGGGGGAGAGGGTTCACACACAACTGCTCCCTATCAATTGGCATTCAGCTCAGCAGAGGCAGTGTTGACATTCAGCATTTCAACTCATACCTTGTGGTCTCCTGGTGACTTGATAGTTGGTTTCTCAAGTAGTCCTTCATGATCACATCTGAGATGTCCATACTGATGAAAAGTAGCCCAACAATTTCAGTTGCTCCAAGAAGCATGGAGCTATTGACCCCTGCACACTCCTTGTGAGCCTTGTTCATAACTTAGTCATTTATAAGGGTGCACCAGTAGCAAGGTCCCCCAGAATAGTCCCATAGGCGATGCACACATCTAAATAATAGACTTCACATGTCAAAGCTAAGGAAGTGCATTTGCCCAGCTGTTAATGTTGTGTCTTTGTCTAGCCTCTCACTGTATCCAATCCTAACAATTTAGGAAGTCCTATTCCTGCCTCCTAGAAATGAGGCCTCTGAATCCTTCCTCCCATGTCAAAAACAGAACCATCACAACTCTCTTAATCAAATAGAGAACGTCATAATCATCAACCCAATAAGACCACTTTGTAACCCTCCCTGGGTTTTGCAAACAATGGCTATGGAGTCCGAGTCACCCTTAAATATGCCTAGAAGAGAGGCAGGGTTTGAGTGCTGATTCTTTTGAAGGGTGGTTGATGCTCACAAGTCTCTGGGTGATTGTCTTTCTCAGAGTAACTTGCCATGGCAGCCTGTTGCATTAGAACAGCATTTCCGAGGCATGGGAGTGGGCAGGTATGGTGAGACTGAGAAGCTAGCTGCTGCCAGTGGCAGGGAGAAACCCAGAAAGCAGATGCATTGGCTCTGACAGTTTGCAGATGCGTAGGTGGACAGCCACTCAATGGGTGTGCAACTCCAGTATGCTCCTGGGCTTTCAAAGAGGGCAGAAGAAAATCTACTCTGCCCACGCTCCAGTGCCAGCTTTGCAAAGGCTTAGATTAAACGTTCCTCTGGTGGTACTTTGAGGACACTGTCCATCTCCAGGCGGGCGCCAGCTACTTCTTGCTGGCTCGGGCTGTAGGTTCCCTCAGACTGGCGCCTCTTCCGGGCCGTGAGGATCATTAGGACCACGATGATGATGAGAAGAAACAGGCAGCTGCAGACGACTGGCACTGCAACTTCAACCAAGGGGAATGGGAAGGCAGTGCCGGGGAGACTTCCCCTCTGCAAGAGGAATTAAAGAAAAGATGAGTCTGGATAAATGCTGCTCAATTATCTTTAAAGGGGAGAGTGAGAGGAGGTCCCTGCACCCCAGATAAGCCAAGAGCAAATCACAGGAGTCTTCAATAAGTCTTCCTCCTAAACAATCACAAGTCAAAACCTTCACTTTTCTTTGTACCTCCTGGCAAATCAAATGTACCAGTCATTTATGAGCCTGATCCTAAAGAAGCATCAATGGTTATAAAGGGAATCCATCTGCCACCATAGCCCACGGAGATAATGGAAAAGGCCTTTGCATGCTGGAGATATGGGAAGGCTGAGCTAAGAAAGCAGAGCAACTCAGCAACTTGGAGAGACGTTTTTGCCAGTTCACATAACTACCAGCCACAGGAGTCATCGAGGGTCTTCCAGAAGTCTGTACAAGATGCCCTCCTGCGCCACCTAAAACACTTTCTCAAAATATACCCTCCATTGGGGACTGCACCTGCCGAAATTCTCTCCAAACCAGCAGAGCTTTCACCCCAAACCATGTGAGGCTGGTGTAAGCCATGCTAAAAATACCAGGGTGCGATCTGAACACCTGACAGCCTAGCACTCAGATGGAAACCAGGACAGGGAGATGTATAAGCAGATAAGTTGATTTTGAGCTCTACATCAGAACAAATACATGGATCTGGAACACAGTATGCCCAAGCAGGCTGATCTGCATTAAAGAGCCCTTTTAAGCAAGGACTTGTTCCATCAGCTGGAAAAGTTGCCTTATTATGTGTTTTGTCTCTGCTCTGTGACTCCTTCCTGAGCTTGCTATAGGTCTCAGCCCCTCATCTTTCAAACTCTCTTTGCCCTGCACCCTCTAAAATATTTTGAAGACTACAAACCTTACACCATGAAACTACTTGACTGAGTTTGATGATAGATCAGGAACTTGTCCATGTAAAAAATGTTGGATGAAAAGTTGACTTTCATCCATTCAAGCATGGGGGGAGGAAGAATGCAATGCTACTATCCTGGCTTAATCTTGGAAAGATTTTAGCTGCTTCCTTTCTCGGTCAGGCAAGTCTAGGGGAGACACTCAACCTGTTATCCCAATAAGAAAAGAGAAACTTGCTTACGTTGACATCACAATATTCTCCACCATAGCTGGCACTGCATATGCATTTGAACCGATTAATGGAGTGCTGGCATGTCCCCCCATTTTTGCAGGGGTTGGGGTCACAGTCACTGATGTTGATCTGGCATCTGGAAATAAAATGAGGCAGGAATCAGCCATGGCCTTAAAGAAGTGAAGAACAGGGTGAGGATCAAAGAGGAAACATGTTTTTTTAAAGAGTCCTCTTTAATCCTGGCAGTTGGGCCAAGATAGAGGATCAAAGAACATTCATCGTACTTCTTCCCCATGTAGCCAGCCTTGCAGCTGCAGTTGGCTCCCCACGGGCCACTTGTGCATTTGCCACCATTCAGACACGTGAAATTCTTGCCGCATTGTTCAGGTGGGAAGGGCCACCTGAAATTAAAAAAAAAAGATCAGAGAAAAAGGATAAGAATATTTGTTTAGAAATTGAACATTTACAGGTGCTCTTCAAGTAGTTGAATTCCCAGTTAGGAAGTTGCTTCTGCAGGTTTATGATCTACTAAGGGATTGATGAGGTTAATGGAGCTTCTTAAGGACTTAGGAAATGGTTTCCTACAGAAGACTCTTTGGAAAGACATGTGATAGTTGGTTTTATCCAGGTAGGTGATCTCATCTTCTAATGCCAGCAGCTACTAATGGAAAGGAGCTGAAAGACAGACATAAGTAGAAATGCTTCCTGGGGATCCCTGGCAGAAAGCTAGAAGCTGCTGAACTGGGTTGATCTCTCTGGTCCATATGATCTGCTCCAATGTTCTTGGGCAAAGTACATTCCAATCCCCAAGTATTAGTTGTTTAGCAAATTCCCATGTATGCATCTGTGTTAGAGATCCCAAAGGTTTAGATTTTCTGCATGGAAAGTGGTTGTGTAACTCATTCCTCTCAACTAGGTCTTACAAGAAGGAACCTCAGCTGGGAAGACTAATACCTGGCTAAGTCCCATTTCCTCTCTAAATAAATGCCCATGGATTTGTGCCATTCATCCTGCACACAAAACCCAGTTTTCTTAGCTGGTAGCAAGGACTTTGTATGTCAAGCTTTCATGTTGAGGTAGAATTCCCACAGCTCCTCCTTTGAGCTGTGCACCAAAACTCCTAGAAAAAGCAAGAGAAAAGAGCCAGAAAAACATCTCCAGAACTCTCATTCTTGCCAGCCACATCTCTTACAGACTTACTCGCAAAGGGGGCCAGAGTATTCTGGCAGGCATTTGCAGGAGTAGCTGTAGACTTCATCCACACAAGTTCCACCATTCTGGCATTGGTGCCTCACACAGTCATCTACGTTGATGTGGCAGCGTTTCCCAATGAATCCCTTCTGACATATGCATTGAAAGTCTCCCACTTGGTCCACACACTCCCCGTAAAGACACGGGCTGGATTTGCAGTCATCTGTATTGGTCTCACACAGTAGTCCTTCCCACCCAGGCTGGCAGGCACAACTGAAGGCATTGAAGAGATCCAAGCAGGAGCTTGCGTGATGACATGGATTAGAAGAACAGATATCTGCTCCCTGGCAGCCTGGAAGGACCGGCCAGCTGGTCACCTTCACAAATTGTTCTGGCTGTGGGTAAACAGGGTGGCTAGCCAGGGGCAAAAACAGTCCCCCGATATCTATGTGTCCAAGGCAGCCAGTGAAGCTTTCACCTAGGACAATAAATGTGTTGCTTTTTAAGAAATCCAGATTCCCAGCATTCCCCAAAAGAGTTGTATTGGTGGATCCATCCAAATGGAGGTGCCACCTTGATGAATGGGCCAAGGGCATTTCCATGGTCAATAAGAGGGTATGCCAAGAGCCATCAGAGATGGGCATTGGCCTGAGAAAGTTTGCTCCCTCAACTCCATTCCCAGTACAGATTTCAACGAGCAGGGAGGAGTTCTGAATAGCCACCAAAAGAGAATCAACTTCCTTTACAGCTCGTATCAAGACAGCATTATTGTCCCGTGTTCTGAAGTCCAAGCGGAGGCTGTGAAGAGTCCTGGTGATGGACATATTTGCTGTGAATTCAACTGCATCGTGCTCATCAAATGTGGCATTGGCCAGACCTGCAAGAAAAAGAAGATGAAAGGGTAATCCAAGGTCATGAGTTGTCCAATGGTAGATACCAAGAAGCACTCTACCAGAAGTTGAGTTTTGAGGCTCTAGGAACAATTCTCACTAAATGTGCAAGGAAGGCTAATGCTTGAATCAAAGGATCAGCCAAGGCCATCACCATGAATGGGATACCATGCTGCTCCAGATATATAAGCAGAGGTCATCAAGAAGAGAAAATCAGAGGAAAGGCAGACATGACAAATGGAAGTTCCATGAAGCTAAAACTGATGGCCAAAAGAGGATTGAACAAGAGGGCATGAGTCATATTTCTTTAACTTCTTTTCAGAGGGTGGTGGAGAAGCTCCGGTTTAAATTCAGCTTCGATGTAAGAGTTCCCTAAAAGAAGCTTTCCTGGAATGGAAAATCCATATGTGGGACTGTATAAAGGCTTGCAGAGAAGAATGTTCAGGGTTTGGGCATAATCCCATGACTTGGATTAGTAACTACCAAATGTTTTTTAAAGAATTGGCGGGCCGAGTACAATGGGACCTACCATAGATTTGTACTAAGTTGAGAGAAAAAAAGATCTCCAAGCCCTGTAAAAAATGGGTATTTCTGCAGTGCAGAATTCTACAATTCCTTGGAGGAACACTTACAAACATAACCAGAGGGGACATCAACACAAGTGGTAAGTTGTGGACACAGATTGCTTTTGCACCAGACTTTCTCCTCACAGCACTTTCCAGTAAAGCTGGGTAGGCAACTGCAGTTAAAGTCATTCCAGGTGACAGCACAGAGACCACCATTGAGGCATGGAGAAGACTGAAAGACAAGAAACATGATCAGGAAAAAGGGGCCCATTTTTTTCTATGGAACTGAAATGGGATGTGATAGAATGTAGAACTTCAGACATTCGCATTCCCACTCCTGGTGCCTTTAGTCCAGCGTTTCTCAATCTTGGCAACTTGAAGGTGTGTGGGCTACAACTCCCAGAATTCTGCCAGGGTTGAGAGAGACTACGCTAGTCCCATAGGTCCAAACGATGGCAAGATTGAAAGACCCCAGGGCATGCAGGGAAGGTGCTTCCTCGCAGCCGAAGATGCTTTTTTATGAACACAGCTTGGGGGAATGAATGGATGTGTTGAAGATAAGAGAAAATCCATACCTCACCTTGGTGGCCTTCGTTACTCTTTTTCTGCAGATCTCTCTCCCTCTGACCGCATGGGAAGTAAGAATACAGCAAGGAAATGCTACATCTGACGAACATCTAAGCTTGTTTCATCAATCTCTTGGTGTAGGCCATTCTCCAAACAAGTTATGACAGAAACAGCTACGAATCTGCCACCCCCAGAGGCTCCCTGAATTGCATCTGCTGGAGCATTTCAGTATGAATGTGTGAGCTATTGCACAGCATAATGCTTCCTCTGACAAACTTGGTTGCCGTAAAGTGAGATTTAGCAACATTTGGGCAAATTGCAGAAATTCTGCTGAGCTCTTATTTTGCCTATTATTATCAACATTTGACACTCCTCCACAATTTATCAACCTCTCAAGATACAGTGCCACAAGCAAACAGGTCTCTGGTCCACGCAGCACTTTGTCTCATCCCACCCATAAAGATGCTTTCCTCATATTTAACAATCTCTTAATACAGCTGAGCCCCTTTCAGCATGATCCTTACCTTGCAGGCATCATCTGAGATGCATTCTGGAATCACATTCTGGTTTCGTCCCACATACATATCTTGTGGAATGCTGGTATTATCTGGAGGAGGAAAGAACTGCATCTGGTAGTGATTGAGTTGGACATCCTGAAGACAGCCTTTAAAAGGACCTCCCCAGGGGTCAAGATTGTGTGGGTAGGGAAGTCCACCCACATGGATCTCAAAATTATTGGGAGGAAGGGTGACTGCCAGCTCCCCTAGCACTTCCTCTCTGTTTAACAAGCTGGCACGAGCAAGGCCTTCATGGAAGGAAAGCAGCACAAAGTGCCTCATGCCATCAGCCAGATTTTCAGAAGATCCCACAGAAGCAGCAGATGGTGCCTTGATCTGCAGCATCCCATCCTTCAAGTATACTGTAAGAAAAACATCACTTCCGTTGCCGATCTGGAATATGAGGCCACTGGCCTTCCGAGTCCGGATGAAAAAGGAGAGGTTAAAATTTGTTCTGAGACTGTCAGGAATTGCAAAGGTTGCAAAGCTGGAAGAATTGTCTTGGCCAAATGTTGCTGCAGGTGACTCTGGGAAGGAGAGAAAGAAGCATTCCAGTTCCAAGCCAAGGAAATCAGACTATTCTGAAACTGTTATGGGAAACTTCTACTGGATGTGACAGTCTTCTCAGAAGACTGGAGTTCTGGGCCCTAGAAATTTTTGGCATAATCCCACATGAGGCCATTTTGTGGCAACGTCTTCTCTCTGTCTCCCTTGATCTTTGATACATGGGGATGTGGGGATGTAAATCAACAGGAACTCAAAACATATTCCCGTTATTCCATCAAAACCAAACACATTAATTCCCTCCCTGCCACAGGCTTCTCTCATTGTTTTTGAAAATGTTTTTACTTCTAATCCTGTTTCCTGCTCTCTGAAGAGGGTCAAGAGGAGCTCTGTCATGGTACTCACCATAGGAACAAGTGTGACCTTCATAAGGTCGAGAACAGTGACAACGGAAGTCCGTCCAGAAGTCAATGCATTGGCCACCATGGGAGCAAGGCTGGGACTGACACCACTCCGTTCTCTCACAGCCCAGTTGAAATCCAGAAAGCTGTAGTCCATCTACCTCCTCTGGCAAGACTATCTGAGAGTCAATCTGCAAGTCTTCCAAGCAACCAGTGAAGCAGCCTGTGCGGTTGATCATTAATGTCTCTTCAACTCCTCCAATATATATTTGCGGAAACGAAGGCAAAAAAGAAATAGGGGTGATCTCGCCAAAAGGATGACTGTACAGACAGATACCTGCTTGGCAAGCTTCATGCCACAGCCTGAGTTCAAGAGACTCTTTCAGAAAAACTTCTGCTTTGTGCCAGTGACCATCATTTACCAGGGGTTCCTCCAGTGTGAAAGACACATTGGCCTTCTGGGTCAAAAGCATCATCTGTAGAAGACCATTGTTGAGTTCCAGGAGCAGATGCTCGGTTTGATAGCCTCGGTAGAAAAGGAGGCCACTGAGAAGGGTAGTCCGGAACCGGAGGGCCACACTGACCCCATGACCACTTGTGTTCTTATCATCTGCAGATGTGTTAAGTAAGAGGTAGCCATTTTCTGTGAATGAGAAGGTGGTTGATGTGGAGCAGGTGGGACCATGAAATCCAGGAGGACACTGGCACAGGTAGCCATGGGCCTCTGATTGGAAGGTGGGGACACACAAAGCCTCATTCTGGCAGTGGTGAGTCTTGCACCCAGTGAGTTCCACTGAGCAGTTCTTCCCACCCCAAGCTATGTCATCTGGGTTGAGGATGCAATGGCAAATATAGTCAGCAATGCTGTCTTCACAAATGCCGCCATTTTCACAGGGGTGGCTTTCACATTCATCAGTCTCGCTGGCACATTCGATCCCTAGCACACAGAAAAGGAGTGGGTAAGTGAAGAGGAGAATGAGTTGTGGTGTTTGCACAGCTATACACAGTGAGATTTCCTCCCTACACACGATGCACAGGAATTTCAGCTCATTTGGACTGGATTTTACTTATCCCTGGAAGGTTACCAATAGGCCAGGCAAAATAGAGGTGGAGATCCTTAAGTATTTGTGGACTGTTAAGAGACAGTAGCCTTGATTAAGCAGGCTCTTGTCCTTTCCAGCTCCCTCACACAGCTTCCCACTAATCCCCAGGGATGCTGGTTGAATAAGCAAAATCTGAATTATTTAATAGCCTTACACTAGCCCACAAGAAGAAGTTGGAGCCCAACAAAACAGAATTTACATCTTTCTCTCCCCTGCACTGAGACAGCCTGTAGGCAACTAAAGCTGTTCCTTGGAACCCCCAAATCTCAGGTGGAATGAAATGAGAGATTGGAATGTACAGATGACCTTGGGGATGAGGGGAAGAGACGCTAAGGAGCAGTAGAGAGGAGATAGCATCGCTCACAGCTGCACAATTGACGGAGAAAGAAAAGAACCTCCCTGACTTCTCAAGCTGTAAAAAAGAGGGTTGGAGATTTGTACTTTCAGACTTGTAAGATTCTCTTAAAGTAGCCTTATAATAAAGTAGAATTAGCTCACTTATTTCTGTTTTATCTGGGAAGGCTGACAGTTGGGGAGAAGAAAAATAGAACCATCTTCCTCTTCCTGGTGGATTTCCCCTCATTCTAATAACTCTTCTTCCAAAATAACTCTCTGAAGTTCCCGCTGCTTTACTGGGGGCGGGATATTACTTCTGGGTCCTGCACATTCTGCCCAACAGCAAATTAATCCTTACAGCCTTCTCATGGTCCCTTGTTGCTGGCTAATTAAGGATGGAATTTTCCCTTGGGACGCTATATTTTGATTCCTCATTTGTTTGCTGTGTTGGCTTGCACCAAGTCTGTCAGGTCTCCTCACAACTGCCCGACAAGAGATGCCAACCCATTTGTTGGAAGAGTAGCTAAGGGGCTGTAGAATCAGGAGTCATTCCCCTTTCCATTATGGCCTCCGTTAGTAGACTGAATTATGGATGTTTGCTGAGAAGGAGCTCCTTCCTCAATGCAATGGGCTAATGAAGCTGCAAGAGGAAGAAAACCCTCATCAGGGCCAGCAGATATTGCTCAAGCAACAGCTATCTCAAAAGAGGCGGCATTTGAGAAATTGCTGATGAATCCACTGATCCCATCATCTCTTGGGAGCAGGGTCAACCCTCTCACATTTAACACAAAACATGGGCAACCACAAGGGATACCTCAAGTAAATACGTTCCTTTCAGGGGAAGGACCTTTGAGTTTGGGAACACGTCAAATTCTGCAAGTGAACTATCAAGAAGCAATTGCACAATTACAGGAGAGGTAGGGGTTTCAGCTCTTGGATTCTTCCTTTGGGGCAAGGTCTCTAAGGACTTCTCTTCCGTTGACATATTTCTTTGCAAAGAATCCAAAGAAGGCCGTCTGCTTTTACGGAAATAACAAAAATGCTGGAGAATTTGCTGGAGGCGTTTTCTGTCAGCAAGAATCAGCTGGAATGTGCCAGGAAATACCTTACAATCCAGGTTTGTGGGAGGAAGGAAGCTTAAGGTTGCTGAGTCCTTGGAGGGCAGGGAATGAGGACCTTCTCTTTTCAGAGTTCAGCCTGTTTCTGCCACTATCTCCAGAGCGTCCCTGGGCTTTCACCTTTTCCTGTTCCCTTTCCCCTGTTGGGGATACAGAAATACCTGCAGCTAAACAGGAGTTTGTTGGACTGTGGAGATCTAGGAGCCACCCCAAGAGCAGAAAAGCTTCATCGAAGGAAAGCTGCAAGTTGCTCGGAGATCAGCAAGGAAAGTTCTCTCTGCTGCGGTCTGGAGCAGCTCATTAAGCCAACGCGTGCGCCCTTCTGCTGCAAATCCAGGGAATTCCTTCCCTTCAACAGACAGGCAGAAGATCTTGACCTATCAGTGTGAACATCGCCTCACTGTGGCTCCCTTTGGAGAGAAGCGGTGTGGGTGGAGTGCATAAAAGAAGTAAGGAATAATAAACCAACGGAATGGAGGAATGGAGATAAGGAAAGGGAAAGGGAAACAAACACAGCTAGAACGAGTTGACCCCAATGCCCGTTTGCCTTACTCCTCCACGCTTTTCTGGCCTGGCCTACCCACTCTGCTTCTCCCGCCTTGCCTTGGTCTTTGAACGCCTTGCTTCTTTACCGTTGATCTCTTTATCTCAGCGTTCGGCTTCCTGTCAGCCAAATTCCTTCTTTTTCATGTATTTATTTTAGAAATCGGTCCTTATTCATTCTCCTTTTATGAACAAACCATCCCAACTGCTGTCCTGGTCAACCATTTTTCTTACACTTCACCTTCATCTAACAGGCATCTGTTCTTGACCTGATTTCCTCTTCTTTCACCCAGTGCGTTGAAGGACCCGATTCCTGCGGCCTTCGACTTATTTACCTCGTTTATTCTGACTTCCCAAATCTCACTTCCATAGAACGTTTGTTGTTGTTCAGTCGCCAGGTTGTGTCTGACGACTCCGCCATGACCCCATGGACCGCAGCATGCCAGGCCTTCCTGTCCTCCACTGTCTCCCAGAGTTTGCTCAAATCCATGCTCACACAGCCATTTTTGCATCTTTTAGCAAGTATCCATTGCTTGCAAAGACTCCTAGCCTTCTATACATTTTTGCACATCTCAAATTTCCTCCACCCTTTTCCCTGTCTTTACTAAACATCCTAGCGAGGTGCTCTCCTTGTTCTTATTTTCAAGGCCATTGGCGGTCTTCTGATGAAAAGAGCCAACCTCAGTGGGGCACAGCCTGGCCTGATACATATTGCAAGAGCAAGATGGTTGAAGTGGGAAGATATTTTGATCAACATTGTTGTGATCTATGCACACTTTCTTCCTTACTGCACTTTCTTCTTTGGTACTAGACAAGAGACCACCTTCTCTGGACACTAACTGGAGAGACATCTTGCTTCTATAGGACATGATGGATTTATTCCCCCCCATCCCAATAGACACACGTAGTTTTCACATTCTGGAGTTTTCTGCCCAGGACTGGCCAGAGCAGTCTCATACAAGGAAGGCAGAAGTTTATTTGAGCATGAAGGTAAACCACGCTGCACTCTATGGATTAGGAAAGACACTCCCCCAAACAGAAAACCTTCCCAAAACGAGTATCATCGACCACCAGTTTTTACAGGAATCCACAGAGCCACAATCACACAGACAGAATAGGAGCTGGGGTTGCTCAGGACCTTGGCCATTACCTGCCAGGAGATGTTGAAGTCCACCCAGGAGGATGCCAGCCAGCAGAGGGTTCATGGCCGCTCCCCTGCCAGCATTGGTGGTGGTCCCAAGAGGAAACACGGGAAGGGCTGGCGCTGAGCTGGACTGGACTGGAACTCGGTTTGTTTCACTCCTGGGTGCCAGGCACACCATGGGCCTGGGAGTCGAAGCCAAGCTCAGAAGAAGGACTGTTGCTGCTGCGGCTGCTAGATCTAATCCTCCTCAGCGCTAAATCCTCCCAGCTGGCTTTTCTCCCAGCTGACAAGATGTTGCCTACCGCCTCCCCTGCAAGGGAGTGGGAGACAGTCCTACTCAGGAGAGCCTGCTGGCTTGGTGCGCCCTCCCTTCCCCGGCACGTCTTGCCCTCCTCTTATTGCTGGGGATGGGAGGGGGAACCGGAGGCCCGTTTCGGTGGCAGGGTATCGTGTGGCCAGTGGGGAGAATATCCTTTTAGAAGTGCTTAGGAAGACCCACTGAAGCAATCCTTTGTTTGACTTCACGGCACGCAAGTGGGCCCTGCAGTGGCCCTTCCCCTTGGAGGAGTGCAAGCATTTCCCACCAGGAGGGCGACCGCCGTATGACCTTCTGACAGCATGCAGGGGTTGCTCCAGACTCTCTGTGCCAGGGTTTCCCAACATGGGCTACTTTGAGACGCACGAACTTCCACTCCCAGAACTCCCCAGCCAGCCTGGGAGTTCAAGTCGATGCCTCTTAAAGCTGCCAAAATTAAGAAACTCTGCTGCCTACACTTCCTTGATGAATGCTCAGACTAACTGAATACAGAAACGAGGCAATTCCAGCTCCACCCTAAAAAATGCCGCTGACCCGAGCATCCCTTAATGCAGGCAGTCCTCGTTTAGCGACTGTTTGCAGTTACAATGGTGATGAAAAAGTAACCTTGCAACCAGTCTTTGCGCTTATGACCTACGCAGATCTGTAAAGGGAAGGAAGTCAGATCGTAAGCTGCAGTTTCGCTTAGTGGCCTCTTCATTCAACAACTGAATCGCCGGTCCGAGTCGCGGTTGCTCAACAAAGACTCCCTGTACAGCCTTTCTAGATGAGGATGGGGCGAAACAGTCCATCGCCACGTAGAAAGTATGTTCTGAATGTCCTCTGGGCAATTCGCTTCGTCTCATCTGTTTGCAAGCTCCAAGAATGAGCGGGCCTGGAGGGGAACAGACTTAACGCTTTTCTGCTGAAGGGAGCTCACACCAGCTTCTCCGAGTCCTTCAGACTTCCCTTCCCTTCCCTTCCCTTCCCTTCCCTTCCCTTCCCTTCCCTTCCCTTCCCTTCCCTTCCCTTCCCTTCCCT
>JANHZU010003464.1:222423-246801 GCA_032468055.1 Acrochordus granulatus
TTCCCTTCCCTTCCCTTCCACGAGATGGCAGCCTCATATATTCTAGAAATAATCGTCCCAACAACCAGGGTTACAGAGCTATCTGGTCCGGTGAAACGGAGCATCGTTAATGGACTTAGAAGCCAGACGTTTCAACTGCACCTCACGACCAAGCCAGAGGGTCTCCCTCCCGTTAACTCTGGGAAACCAGAGCCCTCCAACCCCTCTCTGCTTCTGCACACGTCCCAGTTGCAGGATCCGTCCCAGCCGATCTCTGTGCTCTCCGAGCTTGGTTGTTTCCCTGCGGGTGTTTCATTGCCCCACTAGGTAGCAGCATCAGTGCTAACGCTAAAGTTGAGTAGTGAAATATTTGCAAGAAAACAAACAAGCTCAGGGAGCACCGAGGAGAACCCCGTTTCGACCCTGAACTACAGATATTCTCTGCTGTTGATCTCTGTCAGTTTGGGACATGCCGGTTCCTGTACTGCGAAATCCAGCAAACTCCCTGAAGCGCTTCCCACATGAGCGAGCATCAGAGCAGCCACATCATAAGATTTGCCCCAAGCAAGCATAAACTCCAACAGGACAAGCCAAGCGTGACTTGAGCCAACCATCCCAGCCAAAAGTGGAATGTTGTTGGCAGTCAGTCTTTGACATTGAGTTAGTGCAGGATTTTATTTTCACCCAGCTAAAAATGTAAATGAAATAAGCAAAAGAAACAATAGGAAGCACACTGTTTGGGCACATAAAGGCGCTGTGAGAATTTGCCATCAGCCACAAGACATCTTTTTCTCCACTTGGCTCAAATTCTCCCCCATTCTTAGCCAGATGTCCATCAACTCACCTGAGTACCCCGGCAAGCAGTCACACTGATAGCCGTTCACCAAGTCGACGCAGCTCCCTCCATTCTGGCACGGTCGGGACTTGCACTCATCCGTGTTGACGGAACAGGTTCCTCCTTCAAAGGGGTTGCAAGGAAATGATGCTCAGCCTTGTGCTTCTCATTGATTTTTAGGATCAACAGCTAACTTGATTCAGTGAGCGGGCTTGAATTTATGAACTGAACACACGGGGCCCCCCGAGAAGCCTGTTCTGTTCTTCAAATGCTTCTGCAGCATTTAGGGCATGTTTTAACCATTCGAACCGATCCCATGGAAGAAAGGAAGACAGGCCAGGCATGGAAATTCAGTTCAGCGCATAACACGATCTAAAATCAGGGTCTCTTGCATTAAACTCCCTACTGACACAGTAAAGGAAGGAAAGGGCTGATTTTCTGAGTAGCAGCCAATTCCTGACCCATTGCAGCCCCCACAGGATTCCACAATAAGAGAAAAGGAAAGGATACTCCTTCAGGACGCACCCTCAAAGCCCGGCTGGCAACTGCAGGTGAAGCCAGCAGCTCTCTGATAGGTAAACGGTTCCGGGAAATCCACGTGTCTCCCATAGTAGCTCTGATCGGACCGTTCGAAGCACTCTCCGCCATTGAGACAGGGGTGTGTCGCACACTCGTCGATGTCTTCTTCGCAGTGTGTTCCTACATACCCTAACATCAGAGGGCAAAGAAGCCAAGGTAGAACATGAGCTAAACTGAGAATATGGAAGTGGAGGCTACCATCTCAGCTGAACTAGCTTCTGGTTTGAGTCGGTGCACCCGTTTGATGCAAGGACAATCCGGAGGATTTTTCCACTGGAACCCATCAACGTCTTCTGGAAATAGTAGTGGGGGGGAGCCCTCCAGCCCCCCAGGCAGGCTTCTCTTTTGCAGAACCCTCGTTCAAGATTTTACCCCAATAGTATCTGAATTGTATAATGCAATTATTCCCGCCCCCATGATTTCTCTGTAGCATCTCCCCACCACCACACTGACTCCTCCATTCCAAGCTCAGTTCACGTTCTGAAGACTTGGAGTCACATTGTAGTAGCCGAACATTCATTCTTCCCTGATTAATTATAGTCCTACCTCTGACCGTGAAAAAAAGAACTCTTAAAGAAGAGAATGGAATTTCATGAACCCCAGCACATGGGAAAGATCACCACCCCTCAATCTTGATGATCCTACGAGATGGAAACATGTCTTCAAAGCTGACCGCTAAACAGGGAATTGGTTCCTGGAAAATCTTTGCATGGAGTCTAGAGGTGCTGTTTCTTAAACCTGGCAACTTTAAGATGAGTGGGCTTCAGCTGGTTGGGGAATTCTAGGAGCTGAAGTCCACACATCTTAAAAGTTGTCAAAGTTGAACAACTCTGTGCTAAACCTCTCTCCTCCCCACCCTAGATTCTGAAAGACAAGGAAAGGATTTTGCCTACCTGGCCAACAAGAACAGTTGTAAAATCCAGCTCCTTCCAAGCAGAGAGCTCCATTCTGGCAAGGTTGTGAAGCACATTCCAAGATGTCCGACTCACAATGTTGTCCTTCAAAGCCAGTGTTGTGGCAGTCACACTGATAGCTAAGGGGAAAAAACAAAAAGATGTGGGATGGATTGATTTAGCACACCCTCTCTTCTCCGTGGGTATTGTCGATGCCTTATGATGCCCATGTCAGTGTTTTCCATGTTTTTAGCTAAATATATCTGGACTGTTCCTCCACTGTGTTCTCTGTTCCTCAAAGTTTCTCTAATGTATGGCATGAGCATTGAAATAGACTAGTCCTCTCAAAAATATGTGCATGCAGCCATCAGCTGGTACAGTTAACCATCTATGCTAATAGCCATCTCCTTTCCTGAGGCTTCTCACAAGAGAAAAATCCCAAACACTGGAAAAATACAAAAGTATCATTGGGGGAAGAAAGTCTTAAATGGAGAAAGAGCCATTGTACAGAAAGACAGCCTAATGAGGACCAAACGGATGGCCAATTGAACTCTTGAATAAGAACCTGGCGTCGTGCAATGTTTTGGGACCTGTCTCTTGCTCAATCTGTGCAAGAATCAGCACTGTCATCTCCTAGATGTCTTTAAGAGAGAGCTTCTCACCTGTTGACCAGGTCTTGACAGATTGCCCCATTAAGACAAGGCTGGCTGTGGCATTCATCAATGTCCACTTCACACTGGGCTCCTTCATAGCCTGGCAGGCAGGAACAGGTGAAGAACCCAATATGGTCCAAGCAGGTGCCACCATGCCAACAAGGACTTGATTCACATTCATTGATGTCCACGTCACAGTTCATACCTTTATTACAGAAAGAGAGTGACAGGTTCAGATAGACAGGCAGGCAGGCAGATACTGTCCTTTCTAACCCTAACCCTTCAGCCTCTAAATCAGCATTTCTCTACCCTTAAAATATACCCTTAAGATGAGTGGACTTCAACTCCGAGGCTGGTAGGGGAATTCTGGGAGTTGAAATCTACTCATCTTAAAGAGGTCGAGAAACATTGCTCTAAGTAATCCAGGGAGAGAGACTGAAAACAATTATTTCCATGGGAAACTGATGTTGTGAATGAGGGAAATGCCCAAGACTACCATGGTTTTAACTAAAATGGAGTGGAGCAGCTCAGCATGTTTCTCCCAGGTTCAAAAAGATCTCTCCACAGTGGGTAGGATTATTTATCTTCAGCCTATTTGCAGGTTTACAACAGGTCCATAAAGGAAATTTAAGTTGCTGACAAGCTCCTTTTCACAATTTTTTTGTTTTGCTGACTTCAGAGCCTATATCCCTGGGCTGGCACCTGTGGATCCACTGAATCCCACTCTTCTGGCCAAGCTTAGCTTCACAGCAGTCCTGGCCACACTAATCCACCAGGAATGTGGGCCCCTTAATCTGGCAGACGAGGAGCTGCCAAGCTTTAAGCAAGGTTTCTCCCATCTCCGTTTGCTAAAAAATGCTGAGTCCCCTGTAGGGGAAAGGACCATGAGGATAACCCCACTTTTGAGGACGACACATAAGACATTATTAGAGATGCCTGGAACTCGACACCAATGAGAAAATGCCCAGAGGAAGGCAGCAGTTGTGAGTTTACACACCCACTTCTCCAATCAACAAATCAGAGTCACAGAAGCATCCCCGAGGATGGTTTTGTAGGCTACGCCCTATCTCTGAGGAAGAGGCAAAACCCACAGCTTTGCATCTTTGTCTGGCCACAGATATTTGCGTCCTTTCGATAAGATGCTTAGCTGGCTTTCAGCAGGTTATTTTTAAGGAGGTGCCAAGTTCATGCCTTTCCCACGCAGTTTCCCCTTATCTCTGAGGCTTGAAACTGATTCGCTCATCTGAGATTTCAAAAGGGAATGCCGGAATACCCCGGCAAGGAGTGAAAGGAAGGTCTTTGCTTTCCTTCTGCGCGTTCTCTTTCCCAGATTCCTCCTTTCTGTTGTGCTTACAAGAGAGGAAACTCCTCTGCCAAGAATCACCAAGAATCACAGAAAGGGCATCCAGTGTTGCAACTCCTCTTGCGGCTACTGAGCTGGTAATCTTCAGTCCCTCTCACATTCCTTACCGGCCATGTAACGCACTCCGAGGAGCGAGGCCAGAGGGCGTCTGTGTGCCGGCTGGTACCAGGTGGAGGAGGAGACCCTACAGTCCACATTCCACCCTGAGACGGGGCGGGGGGGAAGACCCTGGTGGCTTCTGCAGCTTCAGCGGGGAGCTGGCAAGCCTGGGATGAGTCAGTGCCAAACTTGGTCCTGAAAAACAGCTTGTGTTGCAACCGAGAGAGAAATCTTTGGGCTCAGCCTTTCTGACACCTCCGTCTCAGGGACATTGGCTGGACTAAGATTATTGCGCTGGCAACGCGCCCTGTTTGATCCGGACTGCCTCGTCCGTTCAACCGTGCTACTCTCCAGCTCCTCAACTTGGCAACTTTAAGATGCGTGGAGCAACTCCCACGTGCTGGCTGGGGAACTGGAGCCGAGTAGCGATTAGATTTGCCAAGTTTACAGCCAAGCCTTAAGACCACAAGGCTGTTTTGATGATTATAGGAGCATCTGATGCTCCTGTAATCATTAACTTTTCAGCTTTTCTTTGTGACTTGGCTAGAGTTGGGACGAAAACCATTCACGTGAAGCCCACCCTCTTCCAACTGTGATGACAATAGCACAGAATTTTGTGATTTTCCGGTGATCACTCTGGACTGATTTCCTAGTACTTGACCATGATGGTTTCTAACTTAACTGCTAAGATGCACCAGAATACAAATATTCAGTCCATTATTTCATGCAGTTGGGATGCCCTGAACATTTGCTGACAAGAAGGCCAAGACGCCCTCTCTTCTCTAGTGAACACCAATAAGATCTTTTCTATCCACTGCAGCAAGTTAAGGCAACTGGGTCATCATTGATGGGAGACGGGTGAACACCAAAAGTCCTCTCCCAGAATCTGCGAAAGATGAAACGTCCACAGTACCTGTGTAGCCGGACACACACTGGCAAGCATAATGGTCTATCTGGTTGAGGCAGGTGCTGTTGTGCTGACAAGGTTGGGAGGCGCACTCGTTGATGTCAATTTCGCAGCGGTACCCCTGAAAGCCGGGCACACAGAAGCAACTGTACTCATTGACTCGGTCGAGGCAGATGGCTCCGTTCTGGCACGGATTGGAGGCACACTCGTTTATCTCCTCCTGGCAGTGGGTGCCGCTGTATCCAGGTGGGCACTGGCACATGTATGTCCCACTAGTCTCAATACAGGTGCCATTGTTGCAAAGTTGACTTGAACAGATGGAAGACCTTGCTGGACAGCCGCTTCCATTTGGGCATTGACATCTATACCCATCCTGGATGTTGAGACACTGAAAACCAGGCTGAGGACAAGGGTTACTCTTGCATTCATCCCCTTGGGTTCTGCAAGAGAAATCTGCCAAGCCTGACCTACAGTGACAAGTGTAATTCAGGTATCCAGGTGTCCCACCGCAAATCCATTCAGGTGGACAGGGTTGTCCATCACATGGCTCAGCTAGCAACTCACAGTCTCTTCCCATGTAAGCTACAGGACTCTGGGCACATAAGCACCTGTAGCCCCCTTCCAGGTCTCTGCAGGTCCCTCTGTTCTTACAGGGGGATGAGGAGCAAAAACTGGCTGGTTCTGAAGTTGCCTGTCCTGGAGAGGAGAGGAGAAAGTGAAAAGGTTAGAGGAATATTTGCACATGTGGTGCAAGCTTTTGTTTGAGATGAGAGCTTGGTCCCATACCATGACAGAATGGTAGCCAATTATGACAATGATACATGACAAGTAAAATATTAAAGAATAAAAATTGCAGGGATGCGTGCATGTGTGCTGAATGAGATTTCAGGGCACCAGTGACAGTGGCTTGGAGGGAGAGAAGAATTTGTCCTCAGCCTAATGAGACAAGGGATAACATGTCTGAAGCCAGTAAGAGCAAGAGAGCTATATGTGACGGGAGCTGTGAATCCCATGCATTTTATTTTCCACAGTCAGTTTGTGCTTTGTATTTCAATTGTCCTTCATTTTTATCTTGTTCTGCTACTTAGACCTCTTAGAAGTGATAAGAGATTCACAACTTAGTGGATTTTGCACCATGCTGCTCTTCCTGCTGAGAGGAGGGTCATCATGGGTGTGTGTAGGTGGGGCAGCTCTGTCTCTTGTGGATACCTGGAGGTTTTTAAGACAGGATTCTGACTCTGTCTTAGGAGGGCGTCCAATGTTTTTCTGCTTCTTGAGTGAAGATATCACTCCACTGATGATGATGATGTGCCATCAAGTTGTAGTTGACTCTACATAGATAGATGTTCTCCATGACAGTGTGTCTCTAGCCTGGTCACTTCATGAGGACCTCTTCAACACTCTATCAACCTTATGGTTTGACCATCTACCTGAAGACGTTTTCTGGTGAGATACCATCACCAACTTCCTTTGCACAATACTTGGCTTCTCCCTGATTTCCACCCGGATTGTTCTTTGACCTCCTTTTTAATATTTCACCTTCCTTAGATGGGAAGCATTTCCAGGCTGCATTGGATGCAAGTTTCTGCCATCTGACTCCCTCCCCTCTCCACTTCGTGGGACCTTGGGCAGTGGGAGAGTTTTGCCCTGCCAAACACTCCCTTTATCCTACTGTCACTGCTTTTATTCTCCAATCTCCACTCAGGCGGAGAACAGGGATGACCAAATGGGCCTGGTATGCATGGCGCAATTAGAGTGTGTAACCCAAGAGGCTGTTTTCCAGCAGGGCAATCTCTCTGTTTCACTCCAGCAAGCTTCTCTCTACAAATGCTTAAGCAGGCTAGAGCTCAGGATCCTTTTGCACAAGTGCTGTTGACACAGCTTGTGCAGTTGTGCAAGAAAAGCTTCCCAGGGGTAGTTGTTGATCTCTTAGAAATCACTATCTGGCACAATAAAGGAGAAGTTCTCTCTCTTGGCCATCTGAGGAAGGAGATGGACCTCCTTGAAGGTTCTGGAAAAGGGGGTTGTTGCAACAAAAGTCCACCCATCCTCCCTCCCTCCCTCCCTCCCTCCCTCTTCACCAGCAACTCATGAAATGAGAGGTCTGCTCTAAAATGCTTTAGTTCAGTGGGGAGAACAGAGGAGAGTGGCTTGCAAAATGGGTCCGTGCTGAATTGAATTTCAGGTTCAAAAGGGGTCTGATTTTAAATGTGCAAACCAAAATGTTAAAACACACGCTGCTCTTTTAAAAACTGGATGGAAAAGGAAGCTACAGTTTAAACCCTGGGATTAAAGTATCTCGTTCTTTTGACTGGATTGGTTTAGGAATTGTGATGGATTTGAAAATTATTGGAAAAATATTGTTTTTTTCTTATTTGGAGCTATTCTGGGATATAATTCCATGAAGAGCAACTTAGCTGTTTAAATAAGTGGTAGATTACTGGGATCAGCAATTCTCTACAGTAGTGTTTCTCAGCCTTGGCAACTTGCAGATGCATGGACTTCAACTCCCGGAATTCCCCACCCAGCCAGCCTGCTTTTCCTGCTGGGAATTCTAGGAGCTGCAGTCCTCACGTCTTCAGGTTGTCAAGATTGAGAAACATTGCTCCAAAGGATGCATTGAACATTAGTCTTTGACTGACTGAGTGATTTGGCCACCCATCTCATCAGTGCAACCCTGAGCATCCAGCAGAAATTGAAAAGCAATGGAAATGGAACGCACATTTTAAAAAGAAATAAAAACCTCTCCTGACCAGCTAACCCGAAGTGACTTTAATAACAACTCTGAATCTCGGCACTGAAAACTACTTTACCAAAAAGAGGGTTAAGTGCTTAAACCTCATGGGACCGGTACTGACAGCAAGCATGACACCAACAGCCCTCTCCCCTTTCGATCTGCGGTGCACATCTGGATTTTTAATTTACAGATTTCTCGGTAAGAAAATTACCCTGAGACACAACGCTTAGTGACAGTGGCGAACAGATGTTGGCCCTTTACTGTTCACATACAAACGTTCATCTCGATAGCGCAAAGGGACCTGTTAAACACATTGGACCAGGTTAGAAATGGATACCTTGGAAAACAAAAGAAGGCAAGAAATTTCACAAGGAAGCAAAAAGCATCTCCACTAGTCCGGGAGGCTTTGCCCTTCTCCTCCCTCGGTGAACGGGCGCACTCAGGTTTGTTCCCTAAAATGCCAGCACTAAAAACAACCTTCGGCCTTTACAATGTCCCAGCCAAACTGAGACCGAGTTAAGGAAATCTGTTCCAAGGCCACCACCAATTTTTGTAACAAATGGGGTGGGCAAACCTTGATTCGCTTTTCAGCCTCAAGTGGAGCACGTCATCTCAATCCCAACCTTTCCCCGAGCGTGGAAGTTTACCAATTCCTTCGCTTTCCTTTTATTTTGAAAATTGCTGGAATAATTCTTTCATTGTTCTTATCCTCCTTCCCTCATCATGCTGAGCTTCAGCCTTTGGACACCACCGTTAGACCACTGCCAAGGTGTATGTTTTAAGTTGCACCGAGGCATAGATTTAGATTCTTCCCAAGTCCTCCTTTTGGATCAAGAGCCTTCGTTTGATGCAACCACCAGCTGCATTCAGAGGTTCTGACCTTCCACCCCAGCCCTGCGCAATTGGCACCTTAGATGTCAGAGTAACATTAGCCAGGCACAAACCATACCTGTTTCCTTAGATTCCTTCAGACAGCCGGCAGATAAGCTGACCGGACTCCACACTTAAAATTCCAGTGAGGAGACCAGAAGCACAGGGGTTATCAGTCTGCTTATTTTACATCTTCCCTTAAAATAAGGATTGAAGACCAGGGGTGTCGTGTTGAAACGGGCATCTCTTCTGCTTTCGGGGGTTCCATTCTTGGGATCTCATGGTTTAATTCTCCAGGATGGTGCTGATGCCCTTTGAGGACCAGACGAGAGGCCCTGATGGATGAGATCTTCAGGGATTCTGTGATTCCTAGCACCGACATTCAATGAATATTCTTAGCACCATCATAAGGAAGGATGAGCGCTGGAGAATTGATGCCTTCGAATTGTGGTGCTGGAGAAGACTCTTGAGAGTCCCTCTGACTGCAAGTTGGTCAAACCAGTCAGTCCTAAAGGAAATCAACCCTGGCCGTTCACTGGAGGACAGACACTGAGGCTGAAGCTCAAATACTTTGTCCACCTAATGTGAAGAGAAGACTCGTTGGAAAAGACCCTGATGCTGGGAACGATTGAAGGCAAAAGGAGGAGGGGACGGCAGAGGACGAGATGTTAGATAGCATCGTGGATGTGATGGGCATGGGCTTGGGCAGACTCTGGGGGGCATTGCAGGACAGGGGGGCCTGCCTTGCTGTGGTCCATGGGGTCCTGAAGAGTCGGACACGACTCAGTGACCGAACAACCACCACCACCAATACTCATTTCATTTGGGAGAATGCAGCTGAGAAGACCACCAAAGCTGTGGGTTGTAACCCCCACAATCAGCTCAAGCCCAACTTCACTACTACAACATAGGTCTTATTGGTTCAGTCGCTAAAAACTGTTGGGGGCTTTGCATCTTCTTAGATCTCCTATAAAACTAAAAGTTGCACATGTTTTTGTGTCCATGGAGAAGGCCGCCTGTATATTCTGAAGATCTTGCCCCCAGTTCTCTTTTTTACCTTCATCCATGTGAAGGGCAAGCTAAAATGGCTCAAATCTAGTCCTGGCTTTGAATTCCTTTGCGTTCCAAGATCTTTTCAGATGCTCTTGCATCCATCCACCTTTCCTCTCTGCAGTGGTGTTTCAGGTGGACTTTTTCACGTGCCTTGGACCCCTGCTGATTTGTCTAGCACTTCTCTTCAGACGTGACAGGGAGGTGCCTCTTGGCTTTCTAAGCAACCTACAGATTCAAGGGGGCAGCTTTGAAAGAGCGATGGAAAGAGTCCGCTTGCCAAGGTAATGGGAAGGCGTGTGACTTCTGCTGCTCTCCTGGTCCGTCAGTGGGATTATCTGGAGGACCTTTTGCTCCAAAGGTTCCCATGGAGGAATTGAACAGCTCAGCAAGAATTGAGGGCCCTGACTTGCCAAGCTGCATCTCCTAAGACTGCAGGTTGCTCAGTATCAAATCACGGGATTGTTGAGTTCCTTCACCAAATGTAAGTGAGCAAGGAAAGGGCAAATCTCCTAACAAGAGAAGCATAAAATCAGGAAGCCAAGAACATGGAGGGTGAAACATCACCAGGTATTCTTCCCGTGTAGGTGTTGGTTTAGTGGCATCAGAGACATATATGATACCGTTCTCGTGCAGCATGGATGTGTTATGGTCTCTTCAGAAGGAAAGGAAAGAATCTCCGAACTGAATCTCCGAACTATCGGCTGGATCAGACCAGCATCAGGAACTACCTGGGAGAGCTCAACCTTAACTTCCCCCAAGTCCTCTCTTGGCCTGCCTTTTCAAACCTAGATCTGCTGCTCCTGAAAGGAGCACTTGCCTTGACTATCAAGTGTGAAGCACTCTCTCCATGAATGGGCAGCCCACCAGGTGTGCATTTGATCGTTCATCCATTGTTCTTACGCAGCTTTGGAGATGAAGCTGCTCTTGTTCCCGGGTTTCGAGAAGCAGGCAATGCAAAACCCATAAATCTATTGCACTTTGATGGTTGTCTTGCCTCAGCTGCCCAGAATCTCTTTGATCTTCCACTTCTCATTGTGGTCTTCCTTCTCAGATCAGAACCCACCCTTCATAAACACTCTTCTGCTGCGACCCTCATGTCCTACCCACATTCCCCACCTCCTGTTCCTCTGATCTCCCAAACACAGCTACACATCAAACACCAAACGAGGTTTTGTGTGTTCTAGTTAGCCATCTTGACTCTCCAGCTTTAATTCTAAATCCAACCTAAATATGTTGCCCACTCACAGAAGCAAATCAGCCACTTAGGAAGATTGTGCCTGACACTTGCCTGAGCCACGGTCTGGGTGCTGTGGGTGACCAGGCAAGAGCCAGATTAACACACTGGCTGCTTCACCAACATCCCAAATGTAGCACTTGAGTATAATTTCCACTCAGTCTGAATTTAAACATCAGTGTTGCTTGTTTTGAAAATGATCTTACAAGGTTACAACGGGAATATCCTGGAAACAAATTACAGGTTTAGATTGCTCTGAAAGGGAGCGGAATGAAAGTGTTTATGTACAGCCGCAATGATGTATGTTCTTATCTCTCCACCGCTGGCCTTGTGCTGTGAAAAACACACCAGAAAGAGCTTTGTGTGGGAGGTGAAAGAGATTAAGGGACTTCCACCTTCTCTGTTGAGAGTGGGAGGAACCCCGGCTATAGGACCTCCTAAATTGTCCTCCTTCTCATAATGGACTTCCAGTGACATCCGTCTGAGCATCTTCTTGGTTGCTGTTTCTCAAACACCACCCAGAAGTGGAATCCTGGGCCAGGTGACTCACCTTGAAACCCATCCATAGTGACTTCTAGCCAGGTGGCCCCAGAAGGCACCAAACAATCCAAGTCATGTATTTTATGTCACTTTGGGCTGGCTTCACCCAACAGACATAACCTGGTTATTGAAATAGATCAGTTCTCCAAACCATAAATGAATTGAGTTGACCCAGGGTGACCATAACCCTGCCAGGACACAGACTTAAGCCACAGTTAAGCCTAGCCAAGCTGAGAAGGTTTGTGTGAAAAGAACCCTAAACTGCTTTTCTACTCATATCAGGACAAAGCGGGGTACAGAAGCCAAGTCTTTGTCGTGACATCAGGGTTTTAAACAATCAGTAGGACAATCAATGGAGCAACCAGAACAGTCAAGAGTTCTTTTGAAGCAACATATATTTGCTTAGAAAGACAGCTCACCTCCTAATAAATATAACAAGGAAGGTGCAATCAAGACAGTAAATAAAGATGCGACCATCAAGGACATGGCTAAATGTTATGGTTCCAGAACTTCTGTTAAGAGGTCCAGCTAAGGACGCCCCTGTTTAGCACAGCCCCCAGGGTTACCAAGTGGGGCTGAAGCTGAGTTTCCAGTTAAGGCACTAATGAATGAATGTATGAAAATACATTGTGGAAGATGATGCTAAACCAGCAATCTTAGAATAGCTGTGAGGAAGATAAGAGCTCCGGGCAGATCTTTTGAGCCACTGACTAAGAACTGACTCACTGCCGTTCCATCCCATCAACCCACCCTGGTTTCTCTGTTCTGTAAAGTGGGAATAAGGCTGATCGTCATGACGAAGGTTGGCTTCTCCGTGTCAGGTACAGTCGGAGCAAACTTCCCCGTGCCCCTCTTGGCCAGAGAGACCCGTTTCGTGAGAGATCTGGCAGTCTGCTTGGAATGGCCCCCTTGCAGACTCGCCAGT
The DNA here is from genome assembly GCA_032468055.1 of Acrochordus granulatus. Taxonomy (NCBI): domain Eukaryota; kingdom Metazoa; phylum Chordata; class Lepidosauria; order Squamata; family Acrochordidae; genus Acrochordus; species Acrochordus granulatus. The sequence continues at coordinate 235,091 of JANHZU010003464.1, forward strand.
GAGAAGGCAGAAGGGCCGCCTTCCCCTTGCTATTGTCCCAAAGAATGATCGCCCCCAACAGCGGCGGGTCCATTCATGAGCGACTCTGCCCCGCCTGAGCTGCTTTCTAAGCGGCACAAAAGACCCATCCCCGCTTCTCGGGCAGGATCAGTAGCCATGGATACTGGACACAGAAGCAGCCCTGCTGGGTCCTTCTGACCGGTGGAATGCCAGACAAAGGAGGGGGCCTGGGGGGAGGAGGGGGTTTCCCAAAGGGCGATGGGGCAACCCTTCGGCAGCTTCTAAGACAGGTAAATAAAGCTGTGCTACTCACCAAACACCCACCCCTCTGATGATGATGGAGGAGGAGGAAGAAAAGACTTTCCCTTCCAAATTAAACTTCCCCTTTTCAATTATATCCACGCAGATCACGAACTGCTACAAAGCAGACGCATCTGCAGGGAGCCCCAAAGCCAGCTTGCAAGGAAGTCCTTGGAAAACACCTGCTATGATGCCCCTCCTAAAAGTCCCCCGCCAGCCATCTCTTCACGTCCACGTTCCCCGCAAGAACGCTCCTCCCTTATTCCAGATCTACGCAAGTTTGAAATAAGCCTAGATGCGCAACGTGTGTTAAGAGTTGAGAACTTGCTCGGCTGAAGTTTTAGGGCTACTACTGCCAGCGGTTCAAGAGACCCTCAGCAGCCACAAAAAGCAGACTTCGCAAAGCAGGAACCTGTTTCAAGATGTACTCACCCCAAAGCCAGAGAGCAGGAAACATCAGCAGGGCCACCCCAAAGTCCATGGCAGGCTGGGACGACCACCAGGTCCTGTCTCCAACTGCAAGCAATATCAAGGTGGGATCCCAGTGTCGCTTGTCCCTTCTCCCTGCATCCCCAGCCCAGAAGACCACCCCGATCCCCTTGGTCAGGGATGCTGGAACCGCGCATTGCCCGAACAGGCTGGACAAACTCACCGTCCACTTGGCCACCAGCTGTACCGAAAGAAAAAGTTGGTCTGGATCACATGGACTGGAGGAAACAGGAGGGAGTTGTACGCCCCGCTCAGCGTGGCAGCATCAGACTCGGAGACTCACTACCTTAAATGTTAAAAAAGGGTTCTGCTTTTCTCAGATGTCTGAGAAAGAAGGGGATTTTCAATGCTACGTCTCTGAGCAGGGGAATGTTGGCCTGATGGCCGTCTTCATCTTCTGCTTTGGGTGCCCCAGGGCCCCAGCTGAGGGCTTCTGAGTGGGAGACAGACGCACAGACGTCAACCGGAGCTCACCATTGCCTGATGGCAAAGCTAGACATCTTTTGATTTCATAGTGTGATCCAGATACATCAGCAGGGGCCAAAAGTCCAGAGATGTTATCAGCACTGAAATATATTTTAAACAAATCACCTTTTTTAACAGGCAACTGAAAAATATTTTTACGACATATTTCTGTTCTTCTCAGGAACTTTGGAACGAAGAGCTCGCGTTCATCCACGGTGAAGCGTTTCCCACGATTCTAAAATGCGAGTAATTCAGAAGAACAGACATTTCATGTTTACTGGAGCGTGTTTTGACAAGAATTGATAATCCATTTCTTTACCCTGGAAGCATAAATCGGTGGAGAAATCTCAAGCCACGAAAAAAAAAATTCGGTATGTGCTTCATTGAAATCCATTTCTTCTGCTGTTGGGCTTTCAGCTTGTGAGCAAAAGAAAGAAGCCGTAAAGAGGGCCGGTCAAAATGCTGCACATGAATGAGAGGTGGAGCACTTGGGATATTTCATTTGAAGCAAAATGTAAATGCTTCTGAAGCATGGAGTAAAATTCCCGGGGCTTCCAGTTCTACGTGGAAACACTTTGGAGCAGGTTCTCCAAAGTCCTTCAGCGTGGCTACCCGTCCCGTCGCTTGTTCGTCTCCACAGCCGTGGTGAGCTCTTCTCAATTTACGTCAAGTATTGCTCTTTTTAAAGCAATCTTGGCCAACTCTCTTGACTAAGATGCCTTCTGGTGGCCTGGAGGCAAGGCAATCAACCACAGCCCCAAAAAGAGAGAGTGTCTTTCCGAGACGAAATCCATTCCGCATTTTCCAGCACTCAGAAGGAGACTAATAGGGATTGGTGTCTGTTTGTGTGTGTGTGTGTGTGTGTGTGTGTGTGTGTGCAGAAGCAGTGGGAGTGGGGGGGAAGACTGATGGATGAGGAGGGTGAAAATAAAATCCCAAAGTGTGACAGAAGCCAGGACTTCCCACCCACACCTCAGCAAAGGTTCAGAGAGGTTGGTGGCCCCCCATTCTAATCTTCATGGGGAAGAAACCTGGTTGGGATGTTACGGCCATATCGGAGGTTCTCTGGTTTTGCAAAGTCGATTTTAAAAATGCCCATGCTCATTCAGACAGTCTTCCTGTCACTCTTGGAGGGAGAGGGAAATGCAGCAGTTCAATTCAGGCTTAGGAGATGACTCTTGCGTAGGCTGGACCCTGTTGAAGAAGGCATTGCGGACTGCCACGGTGGACAAGTGGACAACGTGCAGGCTACTGAGGCAGGGTGGCTGGAGGAGTCAATTTCCTTTTGATGTCTCAGAGTTTCCCCTTCTGGTATTTACATGATCCTGTCTGGCACCTGGTACCCCCCCCAGCAGATTGCACGGCAGGGTTGGGGGCCTCACACAGATAAAGGGGATGAGATAAATGAGGAGGGTCTTGCGGATAAACCATGTCAACAGCTCAGCTGATGGCCAAACGGACATTTTTTCAACTGTCACTCCAAGCCTTTGTATTTTTCGCCCTCGTGCTCCTTTGCCGTGCCTTGTTTATTTCAGAAAAACGACGATCCCTCTTTCGGGATAATTCTCAGAGACGGACGCTTTAACGCAGCAATTTTTGGTCGCCTGCAGCGGGTTTCTCCAGCTTCCTGTATGCGTGTCTTGGACTCTGAAAATTAGCTCGGTAGAAGCAAATAAGAAAAGCTTCTTCGCGCTCTTCCCGAACAAGAGCTTTCCAATCGTTCACCCATTCGTTGGGGAAAACCCGAGTCAGGATCTCCTGTACCCTCCCCGCTCACCAGATTCTCCTCCAGGACATTCAGCTGCAGCTGAATCCCATCGATATTACTGTGATATGTGATGCGTGTCACCTGGAAGCTTTCAGAAGCACCAGCTGCTGCTGCTGTTTGGTCTGCACCTCTTGATCCTGAATCCTGGGTCCCCAAATGGTATCTATTCCCAACTGCTACCGGCGCTGGCCAGCCCTTCCAAATGAAGGGGTGATGGGCCACCGCCTTGTCCCCCAGTGCTAATAAAAATAAGAAAATTAATCTCCCTGCGTTGGATGCTACGATCCCATTGCCATTACATGCAGTTGTTTCGTTGCTCGAGGCGACCCTGGAACTCTCATTCCACTTTTCTCATTTTTACAGATGCAGGTAGTCCTCGACTTACGACCACAACTGGGACCTGAAATCCAGGCGTCGATCCACCAATGTCCTGCCTCTTCTTTATATGGCTCAACGCCCATACAAAGGAGCAGGGTTTTGATCCCACAGTGGTGGCCCCCATCTTGCCTTTTTTTCAACCACAACTTTGGCGGAAGGCTTGCCTGTTGATTGAAACCAGCCTGGGAGGTGGAATTCCCTAAAGCTGGTTGGAGAATCGCTGGAAAAGAGAGGGAAGGAGTGTGGCTGGGCTTGAGGGACCAGTAAGTCTCGCGCAGGTCCAGCCATCTGCCCTCTCGTTGGGGCATTGGCAGTCAGCTTGCTTCAGTCCTGCTGCCCAGCGCACGGCTGACTTTCCAGCCGAGCAGGAATGGTAAGCAGTCTGCCGGCCCACTGCCCCCAGCTGCTGGTCAGCCCACCAGGACCCCATCCGGTGAACTGGCCAGCTTAGTCCGATGAAGGAACCTCAAAGCAAGGTCCTTCGGGGCTTAGACCGGCTGGCCTCGCGGAGATCTGACGCAGCGTAAGTGCAAATCCGTCCACCGCGAAACATGCTTTGCATCACCTCCACGCCACAAATTAGAGGCAGGGGGACAGAGCTGACCCTGGCATTTCCGTCAGAAGTGCGGGCAGGAAACCCCTAAGAAGGCCAGTGTCGGGGGATGCCGCCGAAGGAGCGCCTGTCTTCCTCCTCCCATGTTAGGAAAAAGCTCCTCAAGAGTAGCAGCTCTTCTTGGGAGCAAGAGCCTCGGCAGAGTGAGAATGAAGCGCAGCTGGTCCCTGGGTGGGGACTGGAGTCTTCTGGGTGGGGTCTGGGACTGAACGTGAAGAAGACTGGGAGGTTTTGAATCCCAAAGTCCTCGTCTCCTAGCCTTTCCTTGACGGAGTTTGCATCCGGACCGGGCTGTGTCCTCTGTTTGGTTGAAGAATCGGCTGGCGGCTTCATTCCCGTGGGTGAGTCCTGCGGCGGCGGCGTGTTTCCACTCATGGGGCGTGGCTGGTTTGAGTTGGCCTGGCCCTAGATGCATCTGAATGCCTTTTTTAAAAGCTTGGCATGCTGGCTTGTTTCTGGAGGGAGGCGTGCTGCTTGGGGAGCTGCGGTACCTCTTTCCTGCCCTGTTCCAAAGTCCGCCTGGCGCATCCACCGAAAAAACGTTGGGTTCTCTGGCTCTGCTTCGTCGGCTTCCTTTTTCCGAGCCTCCTTATCGCATCAGGAAGCAAAGGGGATACGTGCCCAAAGCGAGATTATCGCTGGAACGCTGCGGAGCAAGAGCAGGGATATGAGCAGGAGGCATTTTCAGAGCCTTGTTGATCGAAGGCTGTTCTGCTGAAGTGGAATGCGGCATTCCGGGGAGTTTGGGTTATGAGCGCCCTCCCAGCCTCTTCACGGGGGTTTGCGGGAGCTGCAGTCAGGATCGCGCCTCTTTCTCTTGAGATCAGGCTGACGGGTGATTGCAGCCAAGGCCTTTGCTTCCAAGCGGCGCGAAGGGAGCTGTGTGAATGCAGGCATCGGGTTGCTGTGCGGGTTGGCTCCTCTGTTGAAAGATGGTTTGACTTTCAAGCTAAAACAACAGATGATCGTTCACAGTCTGGATGAATGTTGGTTGTACCTGAAACAAGGAATGTTTCTCAGGCGTTTTTGGTTGTTTTTGCCCATGAGTTTCTCTTCTTCTGGGACAATCAGTGGCTTATGGATTTTCCCCTCTTCCAATCCTCTTTTAACTTTTATTTGTTTGCTGGCCTTCAGCCGCTGATCTTTTATTTATCCGAACCCTCTTTCATCTCCACATTACGTCACTTGGGACTTCTGTGTCGGGCTTAGATTTGTCTTCCTCCAGCAACTTTAACTCATGCAACACGGAAATGCTTGAGGCTGCCTGCCTGCTCTCATTTTAGCTGATAAGCCGGCAGAGGGCAGCAGGCCATCATGGATAAGCCATGATCCTCCTCTCCAGGACCTCCCGCAAATTCCAGGATTTTGCAGCCTGGGAACGTGTAAAGCCCTCTGGAGCTAGGCGGTCACATTTCCAGGGCACTTAGCACGAGGTGGGCATCCATTCCTACCCGCCTCACGTGCAGCTCCAGCATTTTCACGCGTGACTTGTGTTTCTTTGGGTTGCACAGCGGAGGAGAACCTTCGGTCCCCTGTACTGTCACCTGGCATTTTGGCCAAGGATGGGCTGTTTAAATCTGTTTACACAAGGGAAGCAGGTACGTCCTTGACGTCTTGGATGAAAATGGCTGTGGCCGCGCAAAAGTCGTTCATCTAACAGCGTACAGGTGCAACGCATTCTCCTTTCAGCATATTGAGTAGAGAAATATCTGAGCCAACAATGAGCTTGAGAAACAAAAGCAGGTCAGCAGAAGGACCAGGAAAGAGATTCTTCACGCCCAGGGCAACAGTCCCCAAATTCTTGCACTTCTGGGAAAATACAAACCAGAACATAGTGTAGGGATGAAACAAAATGCCAGGCCACAACACCTTCCCCAGATCTGCTTGATACAAGTTAGGAACTGGGGCAGGGTTGGGGTTAAGGGAGAAGGGATTGCTTCTGTGCCTTTTAAGTGAAAATCCCTCGAGCCTCAGAGACAATGGATGCTCCCTCTTGTAAGCCGTTGATCGGGGTTGGCTTATTTGGAGAGCAGATTCTGTTCTGATCTTGGTCTAATTCTGTGCAGTCCTTTGGCTGCGGGAGGGGTATTCAGCAGGTCTGGGGGGCAGGACAGTCTCGAGGATTTCCACTCCTCCTTAAACATTCTCCTTGTTTTATACATGTTCTGCATACTATGGCCTGACATCAGAGCAGCTTATGTCTCTCTCACTGTCTCCCACCCCTTCCGAGCGCCTCTTTTCAAGTGAGTTCCAGCGCTGAGCTCCATTCAGCCAGTAGCTAAGACGGTGAATGCAAACTCTCTGCCTGAATTAATCTGTGGTATCTGAAGCCCCAAATCTTGATACACCATAGGGTTGGAAGAGGCCTCGGGGGTCTCCTTGTCCAGCTCCTTGGGCAAGATTTCAAGAGGATGCACCTTCATCCGATGCGCAAGTGTTCACAAACCCGAATGCCGTATCAAGCTACTGTTAATATCAGCGTCCAAGTTACAAAGCATTCTGTTTAATAAATGATAAATAAAAGGCCAAATTGATGTCTGATTGTGTACTAGATCTTGTCTACATTCTATTTTATTGTTATCCAGATGCTGAATTATACATAAAGCATGATTTAAAAAAAATCCAAGCAGCCTTCTTGATACCAGACAGCATAAATTAGCTTAAAGTGATTGTTTGCCAAGATTTATTTATTTACTTAGAAGTGAAAGCAATCGATCAGGGAAGGCAACAGGTTTCACAGTCATGAGTTAAGTGTTGAACAGTTCATGCTCAGCTGAGTGACAAAGCATCCCAGAGCAGAGAGTCCTATTTCTGTGCAAGTACAGTCACTTTTTCACACTCATTTCAGGCAACTGACTTGGTGCCTCGTCTTCTCTCTCTCTCTGAGGTTTTAGTGCCGTCTGATGTTGGGAGTAGCTCAGTCTTTGGCATGTCCTAAACAAGTTTTGGTTTTAGGAGTTTCTTGGCCCCTGGCAAAGTCAAAGGTGGAGGCAGAACTGAAGTGAGCACAACGTCACTAAAGGTGGAGAAGGGCCATCTTACCAGCTGCCCAGAGGGTTACTCAACAGGCCTCTATTCTCCTTCTGATGGGCAACCCAAGAGAGCATGGCCCTTGCTTTCTCAGACGTTGCTTGACAGCTCACTGTCGTCAACCACTCTACAGGTTGGCTCAGGCCAGAGGGCAAATGCTGTTGCTTCACAAATAATTGAACTTTCTGAAAGTCTTCCTGGCTTTACAGTGCCTTAATTATTCATGAGTCTTGCATTATACATTGCTGGGGGCAAGTGGGAACTCTGGAGAAGGAGCAAAGTCTCTGTAAAAATATTGCCTGTGGAAGGGCCCCTGATTAAGAATTAATTCAAGGAGCATCAAATCCTGCAGTTTTCAGAAGCCCTTTCTTGGTCCTCAGTTCCTAGAGAATTTCAGAGGACCACCATTAGCCCTTTTGCATGCTAAATGGGTCTGTCCTTTGCTCATTGTGTTCATTAATACACCAACACAGTTGCCAGGAAGGGATTAGGACAATTTGTGGTGATGGTGAGCCACCACTTGAGGGCAGAGATGGGATGCTACAGTCCCATTTTCATCCCACACAGTTGTTTTGTTGCTCAAGGTGACTCTAGAACACCTATCCCGTCCTTCTCGTTTTTATACATAAAGGAAGACCTTGATTTACAGCGGCAATTGGGACCAGAAATCCGGTCATAAGTTGAGGTGCCCATTTGACCAGAAGTGATGTTTTGACCTCTTTTTTTTTTTTTGCAGCAGTCATTAAGCAAACATAGTGGTTGTAAGTGCAAATGAAAGGATTCGTTCCATGGCTATCATAAATGCAAACAGTTGTTAAGTGACCAGTCATAAATCATGAACTATTTGTATTTATAAGCAAGCTACTGAACCAGGCTCAAATGGCTGTTCATTGAGAGTGGAATAACCAAGTTTATTATTCAGGACCACGCGGCACAAATTTTCCAGTTCACAATTTGTTAAGTCATCACCTATCCACGTGTTTGCTCAGCGAGAGCTCAGTCTCTGTGGGATGGATGTCAAAGTGTTCAGATTACCAGTACCATAATAAGTTAGATCTCCTCTGTCCCTGCCCCCATGACCCAGTCTTCAAAGGCTTCCAGATAATCCCTGGGATTTTTAGCTGGTCAAGGAGAACTATCTCTGTCTATAATGGTTGTTCGTAGGCATGACATCAAGATCATAACAGATGGTCCAGTCAGTGGAGATCAATTTTCTGTCTGTAGTTCTCTCTTCATTGCTTCTCTGTTGCTTTATACTCACTTTCTCATCAGCTGGAGACCCAGAGAGGCATTTCTGGGGTGCCTCAAATCTAAACTGGGCAGTCACAAAATCACTGCAGCCTTGAAGATGCTAAGCAAGGTGACCCTTTATGTGCTGTGTGCCCCAACCCTTAGGAACGCTCTCTTTATGCTCTTGAGGCAACACTGTCCACCAAAACTGGAGCTTAATATTTCAGATATTGCAATGGGCGTTTGGGGCCAGTTAAGGGTTGTCTTCCTTTCATAGTCTCCAAAAGTGAGAAGTCAAAACATGGAACTTGGGCAGGTTTGGGAGATCAATGAAGAATTTATTCTAGTGTCTTTGTACAGGTATAGCTAGAAACAGGAAAGAGGCATTCCAGTTTATTGAATGATTAACATTGATTGCAGCACTGTTTGTTCATGGAAAGTAAAATATTCCATTCACATTTCTTCTTAAGCAGGAGGCTTTGAAACAAGCGCTGATTTCCGACCACAAAGCTGGCTTTCCGCATCAGGTAAATGCGTATTTCTACAAACTCGGTCACAAATCCACCCGCCTAGAAGTAATGAGGTGGTGCCTTGAGGATCAAGGATCCCTTCTCCGTTCATAACTTTCCTCATTTTGGGTTGCGTTCATCGAGTCGCACATAACCGTTCAGCAGCGCAGCCCTTTTCTTCTGACACCGCACAGCCCTTGCGTGGCGCCTGTTTAGCTCTTTCTGTCCTTCCCAAAGACTCTGATGAGGCTGAAAGAAGAGCAACCATCTGGAGTGTCCTCCTGGACTTCCGATCGACTCCTGAAGCTAAAGGATGAGGTTACAATCGGGAAAAGCTTTGATTTCCTTGGCACATGAATGGCAGCGCATTTGCTCAGCACAGCACAGCACAGTCTTGCCTTCGTTTTCATGGAGGAAGGGGACCTTCTGAGAATGAATGAATGAATACTGCATCCGAGTTGGGTTCCTTGCCTGCCTAATCATGCTTACCTGAATGTTGGAGACCCAGCAGATGGAGAAATCTCTAATTTGATGATGAATGTGCAGACACTGCCTTTTTTCAGCGCTCATCCTGCTTCCTCTCTGAGCGCGAGCGAGAATTTCATTCATGCCGTGTGCAGTTTTCACTTTTCTTCCAATCAATATGCCTCCATCCTGAATAAAGACAGTCACTGCTCCTGCTTCATTCCATATTCCGTGGGCATTTAGGCTCCCCCACGCTCTTCTCCCTACATTAAATGAATGAATCATGTGCTTGGAAAAAGTCTATAACAAGATCTTGCTGGATGCATATGTACTAGTAATGTCATGCTGGAGGTGAGAAAAATTAATCTTTCTCTCTCGGTCTCTCTAAAACGGATAGCTTGCATGCCGTGCTTAACTGAAAGCGGCGGAGAGAGGTCATCCCAAGAGCTGAGCTGAAATCTGTCAACATGATGGATCTTCCACTTTGTGTTTCCATCTTTTGGTCCCAGATAAGCAATGGAGATGGTGAAGCTGGGGCTTGAGACCAGGTCAGGAAGGGTAAGGAAGGACGAAGAAATGTACAGCCATTGAGATATGCTCGTCAAGGGTTGTGATAATCCATTAACTTGGTTCTTAGGTCGAGCTGCACATCCCTGGGAGCAACTTAGCTGTACTTCCTGACATGGTTATTTCTACAGGTGCATGGGTGATGGTCATCATTAGAGGTCCCATAGATTTTGATGCCTGGTTGTGGTGTTTTCTGACAAGGATGGGTTAAGCAACTGTCATGCGTATCCTTATTTCTCCCACGGTGGATTTCCATACTGTTCCTCACATGGGGCTACAACAGCAGAAACTTCAAATGAGTTCCAGTGGGAGAGAATCTCTTTAGCTCAGGGTTGAAGCGTGGGGTCCTTGGTGCTCTCTGAGCTTGGTTGTTTCCTTGCAGACATTTCACTGCCCAGCTAGGTGACATTATCGATGCTGGGCATGATGATGTTACCTATTGGGTAAGGAAACATCAGCGAGCAAACAACCAAGTTCAGAGAGTGCCAAATGACACCTCAAATGGACCCCAATGGAGGCTTCAGATGGTTATCTGCTGGCAGCAAATAACTCTGTTCTTCCCTTTGCCTCGCTTCTTCTTGTTTTCAGACCCTATGAAAAGTGCTGGTCTCAGATTAAGTCTGATGATGTTGCCCCAGGAATGTTTTGCTCCCACATGAGGACTAAACTTCTGAGATCAGCACGGGAGGCCTCAGTCTGTGTCCTGTCCTTCCAAAGGCGATAACTGGAGCTGTCCAACAGAAGTTATTGTAGGCTTAGTTTTTGCTGAACCTTTAAAAATGCACCAGGACAGAAAAGCGGGTTGTGGGTATGGAGGCAAGGCAGTTTTCCTGAAACTGCAAATGTCTTGCTCGCGGTGCTACGGGTGCACAAGGTTGCACAAGAGCACTGGTTGCTGGCTTAGCAGGAGCCCAGGCGGCTGGCAGACGCTGTCATCTTCCAGCCCTCTTCCTGTGATGCACACCAGTCTCATGGCGAGTCTTGATGGCACCAAGAACAGAAGACGTTGAGGGACAGAAGCTGGTGAGAACATTTGGAAGAATCTGCGGTGAGCTGCAGAGCTGCCTCTGGATATGGCGGTGGAAGGGTGCGGGGAGGTCATTCTGTTGTGACCATGAAACGGCATTCATCCGTTACCGGTTTTGGGCTCGCAGTGAAAGAGACCACCCGGTCTCTCTCCCATTCTCTTCCTAATCCTAATCCACAGAAGAGAGAGGAGTATCTTTTTCCAATTAAACGCTGCTTAGCGTTCCGCCCATACTCTCAACAGTAGTGATTGTCACTACTTACTGAAAATTATGGTTTGCTTCCATGAAACGTAGCTAAGATGAATTGCCTCTCTTCCCCTTTCTCTTCTTACAAAACTCTTTGTCTTGGTGCCATCTAGACAATGAGATGGTCACGTGAACAGTCTTCAAGCAGCTGTTTATGAAGGCACTTGGGAAATACATCCCACTCCCAAAACGTCCCGCTGGTCTTAGGAACGTTCTTCAACATTTGGAGACCTATAGATCGAAAGGATCCGTTGGAGGGTCGATGCTCAGGTGTAAAGAAAATGTGCGAAAGAGGCAGAGCGACCGTGTCTCAGCCTACTTTGCAGCTTTTTATAACTTTGTGTTTCGAGGTGCCACTTTGGTGACCTTGTGTGGAGCGTCAGCAGGGCAGACCACAGTTACCGAGTGGACAGCTACTGTTTGACTCCCCTGGAAAAACCGGCAAGGCTCGGGATGCCAGCAGCCCAAACCAGGATCCTCTGAATTCCTGCCTGCGCATTGCCAAACGCAGCGAGCCGGCCGAGGCATGGAGGGTTTTCTTCTCGGCTCAGCAATCCTGCATTATTGTTTTTGTTTTAGCGACCAGGTTGGCCAATGAGGAGCTTTCCTGGTCAGGCCTGGTC